>JAQZBX010090561.1:0-12494 GCA_029593785.1 Cabassous unicinctus
GAGTGAGAGGGAATTTTTCTCACTGTATACCTTTGACTGCTTTTGAATTCTGAACAATGTGAAAAAAATACCTATTCAAAAAGAAGTAAATGATTGGGGAGCGGATGTGGCTCAAGTGGTTGAGCACCTGCTTTCCACATGGGAGGTCCTGGGTTTGGTCCCCAGTGCCTCCTTAAAAACAAAAACAAGGCAAGCAAACAAACGAAAAAACAAACAAACAAAACAACCCAGGGGAGCTGATGTGGCTCAGTGGTTGAGCACCGGTTTTCCACATATGAGGTCCTGGGTTCAATCCCCGGCCCCAGCACCTCAAAAAAAAAAGTAAATGATTTAAATAAAACCCATTAGAAAAGGTTCTGCAGAAACAGAAATTGTTTTTCTCTTTTAAATCTTCAAAGCACCTAGAATTAAATTTTTCTTTCAGAATTTTTGTGTATGTTGTGAGGCAGGGATCTGATTCTAATTTGTCCACATGGATAATCACTTGACCCGACATCATTCATTGAGTATTGCCTCCGCCTGGACTGCCCTTCTCACTATTCTATGCCTAGCCACTCTTATTCATCCTTCAAGGCTCAGCTTAGATTAATAAATTCAGGAAACATGCACAGCACTTCACCCCAACTGCCACAATAGCCTGCAGAGCAGCATTACCCAATAGAAATATAATGTGAGCCCCAAATGCAAGCCACATATGTAATTTTACCTTTTCTAGCAGCCACATTAAAAATAAAAGAAATAATATAATATATATTTTCATTTTAATAATATATATTATTTAACCCAATATATAAAGAATATTATCATTTAATTTATAATCAAAGTAAAGATTGTTAATGGGGCGACATTTTACATTCTTTTCTCATGTTCAACAGATACATTCAATATCTGGTGTGCATTTTATGCTTATAGCAGATCTTAATTCAGACTAGTCTCATTTCAAGGACTCCGTAGCCACAAGTGGTAAGTGGCTACCATGCTGGACAGCACAGCTGCAGAGACCACCATCACCACTATCACAGAATGTGCCATTAAACTGGAATGCTCTGTTCTCATGTGAGCCTCCCTTAGCCAATAAGTTTCTGGAGGATGGACACTGAATCTTTTTCATCTATGTATTCCGTCTCCTCCCACTAGCATAGGGCCTTGCATGGAGATATTTGACAATTTTTTATTGAAAGGGACTGAACTCTGTTGACACGCTCTCCCTTAGATACAAAGCTGAACCTTGCCCACTGCAAAATTCTACCCAGGGGCCCTAGTTCTGCTCCCTCAGCCTTGCATGAGGACACTCGCAGGTTTCCCTAAAACTTCTCTTCTTCAGAGCACTCTTTTTTTCCTTGCTCATCTCTCCTTCTATTAAACTTTTGGCAGGACTCACACTAACTTAGAAATCGTTGTGATAATCTCTAATTATTTCCGATGCAAATGTTTTAGTTTCACAACCTCGTTGCCAGTGCCTAAGCACCCTGAGGTGGGCAGGGCCTCTGTTTTTCCCTTTCCAGGGAAACTCTCCCGTGCCCAGCCTGGTACTTTTGGTGCACAGTAGGCCTCCCCTCACTACTAATGTATACAGAGGGTCTCACTTCTTCCTCCAAGAATTTTCCCACTGCACTTTTGGATCTTCAGAAATCACGCAGACATCCCAGTTCCATCCTTCATTTTTGAGCCGAGGAAAGGAAGGAGCCCTGAGAATTACCTCACCCCAAATCCCACAGTGGGCGCCGGTGTCCAGGACCATGTAGACACCAGAGTCCCAATACTGGGCCAGGGCTTTCTCCTCTCCACCAGCTGGATCCCTCCTCGGCCCCTTCCCGCAAGACAGGAGTCCTCAGTCCTGTCTCCCACACTGGCCTGGCCAGGGTGACTTGTGGGGGTCCGCCAGCTTGCAGGGAGCCCCAGCAGGCCGTGAGGAAGGCCAGTGCCCTGAAGGAGGGTGTGGTGGAAGAGCTGGGGGCGTGTGATGGGAGGGTAGCTGTGGGTTAAAGTGCACACCAGACAATGATGCAATCACAGAATCCAATTGAGTGCAGGTCGCTTTAAGAAAGGAGCAGCTGTAACCTGAAGCCTGCTGGCTGTGGGATTGGGAGGCCGAGGGAAAAACTGTTGTGCTAGCTGGAGCCCACTCAGTGTGCAGGCTGAGAGGGACCTAGGTTGGGAGTGGAGCCGCAGCGCACCCACAGGTAAAGCGATTCCGTCTGGTCTGCATGTCAGGGGAAGATGGGAAAGCTCCCCTGGCCAGGGGTACTGGGGAGAGGCAGGGGTACTCCTGGGAGCAGAGAAGAGGGGTGCAGGGAGAGGAGATGGGGAGACAGGAGCCCCTGCAGCTTGGGCACTCAGGTGAGTAGATGAAAGAGGGCAGATGGAGTAGGGGGTTGTCAAAAGGCCAGGACCCAAATATCCCCAAACCCCATTGCACCAATGGGAAAAGAGGCTGGGAAGAGTTTTGAATGAAGTGTGGGCAAAACAATGGAGGGTGCAGTGGTGGGGAAGAAGCTAAGAGAAGCTGAAAGAGCTGAGCTGATGGGTCAGGGTCCCAGGAGCATTTCAAAGGGGTTCTCAGGGTGACTAAGCTCCCACCAGGCGCAGTCTGGGAGGTAGCCGCTCCCGCACCTGGGCCTTGGCTTCAGCCCAGTTCTCTGCTTCGTTTTCGAAATCAGTTGGTCCTGATTTCAAAAGTAACTTCCCAACACAGCTGAGCAGTGACCTGCTGAACCCTGCACTACAGCTGAATGGAGTAGAGCTGGGTCCTTCTTTTCCACCCAACCCTTTCTTTTCGACCAAATTAGCTGCAGGAAATGCTGGGGAACATGGGGTCTGGGGGGCTCAGCTGCCAGTGCTGGAGAGAATGGCTGTCCGCACCCTTTCCGCTCCCTGGAGCAAACCATAGCTAGGAGCCAAAGAAAAGCTGCAGAGTTCCCAGAAACCCTGTCACCGCCTGGCTCCCCACACTGGTCCACCAGGAGGTCAGCCCCAAACTCAGGGTGGGAGGAAAAGGGTGCCAGGGAATTATTTTCTAGGGCTGGTCCTTCTGGGGTGTGTGGGGTTGCACCTCTGGGGGACCCTGGCCTGACTCTTTGAGGTTTCAAGACTTCAGAAGAAACCCTGCCTGGGGGGCTGGTAGGGTCGTGATGGGCAGACCTGGAGGGGACCCATCGGAATCCTCCTCCAAAACCAGGGGAGAGGGAGGGCCATGGCCATGTGGTTTGAAGCTGTGTGGTTCCTGGAGGCGGAGGGATGGCATTGGTCGCGCAGCTGGGTTTAATTTGAAACACATGTATTGGCTACAACTTGTCCTCCCAGCTTGGAGGCAAGATCACAAGGTCCCAGCTCCTTGTGTCTCTCTTGATTTGGGGGAAAGCAAGGCCAGACCTTGGCCTTACAAGGAGGCTATCTACCTCCACATACTCTTCCCCCACCTGACAGGGCAGGTGCCTGCCCTTTGGACAGGATGGCACCGTTGTCCCTGTGCCCCTGGCCAGCAAAGGCTGCCTGCCCCAGCCCACAGAACAAGCACCTTTGACAGGGAGGCGAGCATGCTATGAGGGACCCCTCCTGCAGACCCTCACTCTCTGGCCCCTCACTGCCTTTCTGGGGGTCCAATAATCTCCCCACTTTCCTCATTACTAGGGCTTGAGGTAGGGGATTCAAAGAGATGCAATTACTACTACACGTCCCCACACCTGATCCTGAGCCAGCTTTTTGCCTTTTCCTGCCTGATTTCCTGCCTTCTCTTAGCTCATCAGCCCACCCACGAGGTGACAGCGATCAATCACACAATTTCAGACTCTGCAGGGACTCCAGAAGACACCACCTTCAAGTGCATTTGAATTGTAAACTTAGTTTCCTTAAAAACTGCCAGAATCTCCTCCCGTCCCTCCCATATTCCTAATCCAGCCAGAGAGACCAGAGCTAGTTTTCTCTAGCCTCCCCTCTGAGGAGTCTTGCTGAATTTCCAGTCTCCAAGCAAACCAGTGTGCTGAGGCTCAGGCAGCGGAGGCCCCTGCCAGCTCTGGGTGGGGCTGGCAGGGTGGAGAGAGCAGCTTTCAGCCTGATTGGTGTTAAGGTCTCTATCTCGCACTGCAGAAAGCTTTTCCCGTTGTCTCAACAGAAGATTTCTCCTTAAGTGGCATGGCAAATGTGTGGAAGGGCAGCTGGCTGAGAACACAGGGGTGGATGGAACTCAGATCCAGTGTTTAGGAAGAAAGCCAGGCTGCTTCCCATAGGCAGTGCAGCCTTCAACCGAGCAGGCTCAGGAGGCAGTCTTTTCTTTTGTTGCCTTTCATGATCCACAATGTTGCCCAGTGGAATATTAGACTTAATTTTTAAGGATTTTTACCAAAATCACACATGGTACTCCCAGCTTTCCTGATCCAATTTGTTCTGGGAAGTCAGAAAAGTGTGTGTAAAAGGATAAGGAAAGAGCCTAAAACCCTTGGCCTGTATGTGTGGGGTGGGGAGGGTAGCTGGGTGTGGTGGGACACAAAGCAGTTAGGATTGTAAGTTATCCCTGGGCACAGTGGATGGAGGGAGAACATGGACCAGCTGTGGGTCCTGGCTGCGGAGGCTCGTCCTACTTTCCACCCAGAAGGCCCCTTGGAAAACTTTACAGTGTACCTCATCCTCCCACCCCCAGATCCTGACTCCAGGGATGAGATCCCAGTCAAGGTGAATGCAGGAGGGGAAGGGCTGCCATAGCACGTGGAGCCCTGGGCCCGGATTTCAGAATTTTACCTTGTGGTCCAGGTGCCAGGCCAGAGCCTGGTCAGAGGAGACCTGCTGCCGGGGAAGCGAACGGACTGGGGTTGTTGTCGTAAGAAATGGGCTTGCTCAGCCTGGAGAAAAGAAGAGTTTAGAGCTATTTTTAAGTCCCTGAAGGGGCTGAGAGGGGGAAGAGGATGAGGCTCTGCAAGGGAGAAGTGGGGCCAAAGGATGGGAGTTACAGGGAGAGCTTCCTCTGTCTTTGGCATTGTTAAAGGCTCTTAAGGTATTATCTAACTTAATCCCTATAACAATAGGTAAGTACTATTTTATCTCCATTTAAAAAAAAGATTGAGAGAGCTGTTCAGAGGCAGAATTGAGATCTGAAGCCAGGCTGTCTGACGCCAGACCCTGTGCTGGGAACCATGAGAGCAAGAGCTCTTGGAACAGGGCTGAGCAGAGAATGAGCTCCCTTATGAGGCCACAGGTTCCTGCACAGAGGAACTCACCAAGAGCGTTTCAGAACTTCTTGGGATGAGCAGGACTGGACTGGATGTCTCCATTCCCATTGTTCTCTGAGTCTACTTATGGGACCTGGGTTCTGTCCCTATTCTGTTACTAGACCCTGCCCCCAAATCTGTAAAATGAGCTGCTCAGGTCCCTCCAGGGACCTTATTAAGCATTTGTGCTAGCCCATACCCTGTGCAGAGAAGACCACTGCTGGAACTTTGCTGCTCTGGGGCTTTCGGTTTGAAGGTGGGTCCCCTGACACAGATAGAAGCACAAGCGCATGATAAGCCTGTGGGCCATGAGGTGGGTGGAGGGGGAGAGAATTAAGTTGAGGGTCTACTTCCAGCCTGGGAGGCTGGAGAGAAGGTTCTTAGCCCTGCACACCCCTGCTTTCTGCCCACCCTGCCTGCCCTGCACACCCTGCACCCTGCAGCAGTGCAGGGTGGCGGGCTGAGGGAAGCAGCCTGCTGCCTCTCACTTCTCTTGCAGGCCCTGGGATGCAGGCCCTCGTGCTTCTCGTCTGGATTGGAGCCCTCCTCGGGCACGGCAGCTCCCAGAACACTGCTGGCAGCCCAGAGGAGGTCAGTGAGCAGGGCAGGGGCTGCAGCCGTCCCAGCCCCTGCTTGGCAGGCAGCCCGGGAGCTGGGCACCCAGGTCCCCGGCCAGGCTCTGGCCTTTGCCTCTAGGCAGGACCTTGCTTTCTCCAACAGCAAAACAGAGAGAAAACATCTTGCCCCATCTTTCAGAGAACACAGTGGGGACCCAAATAAGGTCCAAAAGAGTGAGACGCAAGAGTACCTGAGCAAGTCCAGGGCTGTCCCTTCAGTGAGGACCTTGTCTCATGACTTGCACTACTCGTGGTCTTACCAAGTGGGCAGCATTCTCGGGCATTTGTTCAGACTCTATCCAGGGATGCAGGAGAGGATGTAAGAGGATGTACAGACCTCTTCCCTGCCCACAGTCCGATTGCGAAGGCAGGTCATATGCTTGGCGAGAAGTCTGCATGGGATGGTGGGGTGTGGGGGTGGCTAACACATGAGGGACTGGGGCAGCTGGGCATATCGGCTGCAGACCTGGAATTTGTCCTGAGTTCCAAGTTAGAACTCTGGCTCTCCCTGTCTTTAGCTTTGTGACCGTGAACAAGTCACTTTTACCCAAGTCTCTATTTCCTTATCTCTAAAATGGGATAATAACATCCATTCTTTCAGGGCCATTGGGGCCATTCGTTTATTTCTTACCTACTGATAGCCTACACTGTAGGTGCTGGGGAAAGGTAAAAGACTCAGCTCTTGCCTTCAAGGAACTCAGTCTCTGGGGATATTAGTCTTCTGGGGTATCAGGCAAATCCATGAACAAGTATGAAATGAAGTAACTCAAATGAAAAGAACTAGCGTAGAGCCTGGCAGAGTCAGAGTGTTACCTGACTCTGAAGAAAACGTCAGAAAACCCAAAGGCTCACTCAGATCAGGGAAATTTGTGATGGGGGAGATGATATCTGATCAGGGCCATGAAAGACAGGGAGGGGTCTGATGGGAGGGAGGGCATTCCAGGCAGAGCCCTAGAAACAGCGAGTAAGTTTGAACAGAAGGGCAGCCTGCTTGGGAGAATTCGGGGTTCCTGGGTGGGGCCTCCTCTCCTTTTTATTTTTCAGTGTGTCCCAGGCCTGAGGCTCAGGGGTCACGAGTATTTAAACCTAGCTACCTACTAACCTCCCTTCTGGCTGCCTTTCCCCAGTACCGTGCATGCATGATCAGGGAGCGCGAACTCATTCCTGCCTTCCGCCAGAATGACAATTCCAATCAGAGTGACGAGGAGGGAGGTTACTCACTGCTCATCCCCACTGGTACTTGCACTCAAATCCAGGTCTTCCTGTCTCTGCCAGGGCTCCCTGGCCCCCGACACCACGGGGGTGCCAGTGGAGGAGGAGGATCCCTTCTTCAAGGTCCCCGTGAACAAGCTCGCAGCGGCGGTCTCCAACTTTGGCTACGACCTGTACCGTGTAAGGTCCAGCGCGAGCCCTACGACCAACGTGCTCCTGTCCCCACTCAGCTTGGCCACGGCACTGTCTGCCCTGTCGCTGGGTGAGTTCTCAGATGCAGAAAGCCCCAGAAACCTGGAGGGGCCCCATCAGGCTTGTGCACATAAGTGTTCTCTAAGCCTATGAGACACCTTGCCTCAAGGAGGGGCCAAGAGGCACTGAGAGCTCTGGCCTCAGTGGTGTCCCACTTGTGCAAGTGGGAGCTCAAAGGCTGGGCACACACAATTTGCTCACTCCTTGAATGGTGCTGAGCATGTGGCCTCAGGGACCACTTATTGACATGGTGACTTCAAAGTTTGTTCATTCATTCCTTGAACAAGCTACTGCTAGGTGTCAGTTGGGTGCTGGGTATTCTACCACATACAAGCAGATGTGGTCTCTGCCCTCGCTGGGGCCACGGTCGAGTATACAGGAGAAACAAATAAACAGGAAACTATAAAACAGTCTAGTAAGTACTGTGAGGAGAGAAGTACTGGGACTTGTACCCCTCGCTCTCATCTCTCTCTAGGCCTCATGCCTTTGCCCTACTTTAGGGAAATCTCTAAGAATGAGCCCCATTTCTTCCATTGCCTTCAAATTCCTTGCCCACCTAGAATGTTTCCAATATCAGCCCACTCAGGCTTTCAGCAGATAAAAAAGACTAAGTGTATAGTCCTCCCTGTCCCGGGAGATGGCCTGCTTTGGGCCATGGTGGGCAGTTGTGGAGGCTCACATCCTCGTCTCTGTGGCAGGAGCGGAACAGCGGACAGAATCCGTTATTCACCGGGCTCTCTATTATGACTTGATCAGCAACCCAGATATCCACAGTACCTACAAGGAACTCCTTGCCACCGTCACCGCCCCTGAGAAGAACTTCAAGAGTGCTTCCCGGATCATCTTTGAGAGGAGTGAGTCACCGTCTAGCTTGGGCTGCCCGGGGAGCCCCATCCTGGGGCTTCTTTTTACACAATAGGCCATGTATGCTCAGGCCAGACCTGGAAAGACCCCGTGAGCCCAAAGAGGATCAGAAAGAGGAAGTGGGCTGAGGGAGACAGTGGGCGGGCGGGAGGACAGTAACATGAAGAGAAACAGCAATGAGCAAAATCAGTTGTTCCCTGCCCAGTGCCTGGGGAAGCCGGCATGAAGTCCTGGCAAGTCATGGGAAGTGGCTGGGCAGGAAGTCGGGGCCTGCTGAGGAGTAAACCAGAGCCCAAGCCTGGAATGCTCTGAGAGAGAGAATGCTGGTTTAGCTCTCAAACACTAACCCCTGCTCCACCTTTTCCCAGAGCTGCGGATAAAATCCAGCTTTGTCGCGCCGTTGGAAAAGTCATACGGGACCAGGCCCAGAGTCCTGTCTGGCAACACTCGCATGGACCTTCAGGAGGTTAATAACTGGGTGCAGGCCCAGATGAAAGGGAAAATTGCTAGGTCTACAAAGGAAATGCCCAGTGAGATCAGCATTCTTCTTCTCGGTGTGGCTCACTTCAAGGGTGAGGGCTTCTCCACTTCTCCTTTGGCCAAGGGTGGAGGGAGGGATCGGAGAGAACTGGGGAAGGGGAGAAGTCAAAGTCCCTGCCCAATGTGAATCCAGGGGCAAAGCCAGAGGGGATCTGATAAAGGGAGCCACTGAGGGATATCTGCTAGTAAGATATCAGCAAATGTTTGATAACTGTCAACCAAGGGTAAGAGGCTTGTGGAAAAGATAGCAGAGAGAGAAAAGGAACTAAATGCTTGAATGTCTATTTTGGGCTGGGCACTGAGTGAGATTTCTGGCTTTGGAGTCAGACAAAGTTCAAATCCCAGCTCTGCCTTTACTAGCTATAGAGCCCTGCACAAGTTTCATAACCGTTCTGGGCCCATCTTCTCATCTGTAAAAGGAGACTAATACCCCTCCACCACAGGCAATTGGTATATGGTGTCTCTTTTCTTCACGACAACCCCATAACTGTACCTGGCCACAGCAGGTGCTCCAAAAACTTGTGTGCGTCATCAAACAGCATTCTTCTTCTAGGCTGTGGGCATGTGCCTGGAGCTCAGGCCTGGTTTGATACCAGCCCCCTTCGATAAGGCCTTGGGGTGATTTTGGGCCCACCCCCCCACCTTGAAATGCTATCTATCAAATAGTAAGAGTGAACCCCCAAACTCCTAGAGAAAGCCAGATGGTTTCCTACTCTAAGCACTGATTTAGAGTGACTGACCAGTATTTTATTTATTTTTTTTAAGATTTATTTACTTCTCTCATTTATTTCTCCCCTCCCCCCTCGTTGTTTTTGCGCTCGCTGTCTGCTCTCTGTGTGTTCTTCTGTGTCTGCTTGTCTTCTCTTCAGGCGGCACCAGGAACCAATCCCGAAACCTTTTGGAGTGGAGAGAGGCTGCTCAATCTCTTGCGCCACCTAACCTCCCTGGTCTGCTGTCTCGCATTGTCTCTCTTCTGTGTCTCTTTTTGTTGCGTCATCTTGCTGCGCCAGCTCTCCGCGTGGGCCAGCTCTCCACTTGGGCCAGCTCGCTGCATGGGCCAGCTTGCTTTTCATCAGGAGGTCCCGGGAATCGAACCCTGGACCTCCCACATGGTAGACAGGAGCCCAATCACTTGAGCCACATCCGCTTCCCATGACCAGTATTTTAAAGGCCACGTTAAAATAAGTGTGCTTGGCCCTCAGCTTGCTGTGTGAACACTGACAAGTCACCTCACTTCTTTGGGCTTCAGCTTTCTCAGCTACAAATGAAAAGGGTGATAAGGTGATCTCTGAGGTCCCCTCCATCTCTGACATCCTTCACTTCTGTATCTCAGAGATACCACCGTAAAGGGGTATACACTTCTCCCAGGCTATAACAAAACTTGTCTAGTCCAGAGAGTCAAATCAATAAAATCAGTAAAACGCTTATGGAATATAAGGTCCTCGAGATACAGTGTTCCAAGCCATATGTTCTGACATAGAACTACTATGATGTGTCAGGATCTCTGATCTCTGGGCAATTTTCAGTCACATGCTTTGGGGACACAGCATGGTTCCACCACCTTTCTGATTTCTGTGCGCTCAGGTTACACTGTTTATTTCATTCCAGGGCAATGGGTAACAAAGTTTGATTCCAGAAAGACTTCCCTTGAGGATTTCCACTTGGATGAGGAGAGGACTGTAAGAGTTCCCATGATGTCAGACCCTAAGGCCATTATACGCTATGGTTTGGATTCTGATCTCAACTGCAAGGTCTGTAGGGCAGGGTGGGTGGGGGGTGAGGGGATTGGGGGTTATGGGGAGAGGACAGAGAGGCAGAATGATAGAGTGGTAATAGGATGAGCTTTGAGACAACTGTCTATATTTTACCTGCCATGTGACTTAGAGCATGTTAATAACCTCTTTGAGCCTTTCTACTTCTTAAAATGGGAGGGGGTTAGTTTTCAAAACTTATCCTCTCAGAGTTTGTTGTAAGGGTTAATAAGGCAATGTGAAATGGGCCCTCAAAAGTAACATTCAAATGCTGGCCTCCCTCTCTCTCTCTCTCTTTTTCTTTTCTGAAAACTTTTATTTCTAGAATTCAAAGTTAAACTTTGGAAAACTGTCACAAACTCCAATTTGCTGGTATTCTGAGTCTTTATGCATATCTGATTTTTAATTCTAAGGAGGTGGTTCTTAACATTTTGCTGGCCATGGAACTTTTTTGGAATCTGACAAAAGCTCCTGAAACTCTCTAGAGAAATGCCACATGTACATGTGCACAACATTTGTGCATGATTTCAGGGCTCTTGGGACCCCTGATGCCATTCATTCCATGGACCTTGGTTAAGAACCTCTGCCCAAGGATCCATTCTATTGCTGCTTCTGTACTTGCTGTACCCAATGCCCCCATTTCTAGTCCAGTTCTTTGTACATAACAGATGATCAGTAAAACTTGGTAGAAAATACAGACCTGAAATTCAATTCTAGTTCCTTATAACCACAGGAGAAAAATTCTTTCAGCAGGTAACTTCAACCAGCACTAGGTTGATGTAGGAAAAGACAACAGCAGACATTTTGAGGAAACAGCAAGAGATGACTTGTTGATAGAAAGCAACAGCCCAGAGGGACAATTGTTAAATAGATTAAGGGCTGGGGGAAAGCAAGAGGCCAGGGCCCTACCACAGGAGAGCAGAAAGCCTCCCTCACTGGGTGTCTATCTCTGGGCTTTTGGGCCCTAAACAACTAAGGTCTATGCTTCCTCCCTGTTGTTTCAGATTGCCCAGCTGCCCTTAACTGGAAGCATGAGTATCATCTTCTTCCTGCCCGTGAAAGCAACCCAGAACTTGACCATGATAGAAGAGAGCCTCACTTCTGAGTTCATCCATGACATAGACCGAGAACTGAAGACCGTTCAAGCCGTCCTGACCGTCCCCAAGCTGAAGCTGAGTTATGAAGGCGAAGTCACCAAGTCCCTGCAAGAGATGAGTATGTCTACAGTGCCCCCTTTTGTTCTGGGGGAACTGAGTGTTTGAGCCTTTCAAAGACTTTGCTAAGCAGGGGCATCAAGGGCATGATGGCCTTGTAGGGAGGTTATCAAGGGTTCCTTAATTCTAATTCTACTGGAAGATGAAGACCTAACTGCCTTCCTTATCAGATTCATTCCCCAATCCCATGAGCATGCATCCTATGTGGGAACTAAAACACTGCTTCTTAAGATCGGTATTTTTGACCCGGTTTCTAATCCTAACCTCATTTGTTATGTGCTCTTGGGCAAGTCACTCAACTCCCAACCAACTCAGAGTTCTATATACCTCACAGCCGGCCGGACAAAAGCTGTGCTCCATTCCCAGCTTGCCTGCCTTCTTGAAAATCAGGATTTAAGAATCAAGATTGTATTATTTCTTGAGGTGCTGGATAAGGCAGGGTTTTAATGGAAATTTCTCTCAATTTCTGCAGAGCTCCAATCCTTGTTTGATTCACCAGACTTTAGCAAGATCACAGGCAAACCCATCAAGCTTACTCAAATGGAACACCGGGCTGGCATCGAGTGGAATGAGGATGGGGCAGGAACCACCCCCAGCCAGGGGCTCCAGCCAGCCCGCCTGACATTTCCCCTGGACTATCACCTTAACCAACCTTTCATCTTTGTACTGAGGGATACAGACACAGGGGCCCTTCTCTTCATGGGCAAAATTCTGGATCCCAGGGGCACTTAATGCCTCAGTTTAATGTTCAAATACCCAAGAAGAAGATAACCCCAGAGTGATGGCAGATTATACATTACATGAAGGCTGCCCTATAATGTTTCAATGTATACTTTGCAATAA
>JAQZBX010090562.1:0-12512 GCA_029593785.1 Cabassous unicinctus
GTTCGCGTCCCGAGGCCTCCTTGTGAGGGCACGCCGGCCTGAGCGGTGCGGTGGGCTGATGCAGCAACCTCACGGCAGGAGGCGGGTGTGGCACAATGGATAGAGGCCCCGTTTACCATATGAGAGGCCCAGGGTTCGCTTCCCAGCGCCTCCTTGTGAGGGCAGGCCAGCTCGCGCGGCGCCGTGGGCTGATGCGGCAGGACCTCGCAGCAAGGGGGAGATAAGCAGACACAGAGAAGACACGCAGCGAATGGACACAGCAGCACAAGCAGCAAGGGGGGGATAAATAAATAAAATAAATAAATCTTTAAAAAAAAAAAAAAAAAAAGTGTTCTGAGACTCCAAACAACTAAAAGCATCCCAGCCCCTGACCTGACCAGGCCAGGTCCTGGCGGTGCTCTCTCCTGGCATGGCCACAGAGAGGCATTTAATGAAGAGGGGAGTCCCTTGGGGCTCAAAGTTCTGATAAGGCAATGACCAAGAATACTAGGACACTTCAGAGGTCAGCTGGTCCAGTGGCCTCTTTTTTTCCATGGGGATGATTCTGTGAGGGCTGTGGACTTTGCCAAGGCCAGGCACCAGTGAGGAGTAGGGCCAGGATTTCCTGCTACTCTGTGCAGCCTCCTGGGACCCCCAGATCTCGTTAACGGAAGGGCAGCCACAGATGATCACTCTTAGCAAGCACACGGCCGCTTCTCTAACAGCAAACACTAATACCACGACCGCCTTCATTTCTTGACAGCCTGTCTCCTTCAGCCGGCATACACGTGCACACACCAACATGCATACACTGGCATAATGTACTCTAGGCTCCAAAGCAAAATCCTCAGAGGCCCCTCTTACAGTCTCATTGCTATTTAAACAACTCTTCCTCGAGAAAGGTGCCTCGTTTCCACTGACTCTCTCTGCTTGGCAGTGGGCATGCCCAGACCTAATGCTCACTCAGCCCCAGCATTTTTGCTGGCCTCTATTTTGGGGGGCAAATATCCCTGGAGACCCACTTACTTATACAACCATTGATGACCATTTAATTACCACTCATGTTTAATGGTAAGCAATTATGTAATTATCACTTACTTTTCAGCCAGAGGGTCACTGTCTATAAGCCGCAGCTGCTAAGTCTTAGTCCTAACAATGACAGCCCCATATCCCACCAAGTGACCGTGAGAACTTCAACAGACTGCACATCCGACAAACAACACCGCAAGGTTCTCAGGACTGCCGTGGGAGGGTTCCGGGTCAGAGCCATCTTACCCTCTCTCTTGCAACCCGGTTGTAGTTGAGTCTCATGAGTTCCGCAAACCTCTGTTCATAGAGGTGAAGCAGCAGCACCAGGTACAAGCCCGAATTCATCAGCTCATTTTGTGCCTAAATATGGAAAAGAAAGCTCTTAAGTTCAGCTTGAAAAAATTCATGATTCAAATCATAGGGTGGAGGGTGACAAGACTGAGGAGGTTTAAGAAACGGGACAAGCGCCCAGGCCCCAAGGCAAAGCCTGCCCTCGGGGCAGCCATCCTCCTGAAGTGCTTTACTCCCCAGAGGAGACGCTCTGGAAAAGCTCCGGACTCCGCACTCCAGGCTGCATGCCGTTCTGTGAACACTGATTGAGCAGTTACACGTATAAAGTCTAGTGCTGGGTGCTGTGGGGAACAGAGGGCAACGAGTCCCACAACTGCCCACTGGGACCCCATCTTCTGATGTGGGAGGGAGCAAGCTGGACGTGTCAAGCGCTACAGCGGAGAAGCCAAGGGGAGGAAAGAGATTGCTTGAGTGTGAGGGAAGGCTTCTTGGAGGGGGTGGTCTTCGAGCTGTCCCTTCCAGGATGGGAGAGATTTTGGTAGGTGGCTGCGAGGGGTGTTGAGGGCCTTTCAGACAGAGGCACTGAATACCAGCAAAGGGCTAGGAACGGATAGAGTGGAGTGTGTTTTGGGCGAGAGTCCCTACTCACTGGAGTATACGGGGAAAGTGGAGTATATGGGGAGGGTAATGGTTTTGGATTAAAAAAAAACTTTTTTTTTTTGGCATGGGATGGTGAGATGGTGAGGTGGGGACCATCTTGGGCAGAACTGAGGAGTTTGAATGTCATGCCTTATGTGACATGGAGCTACTGATGTCTTGAGCAGAGGTGTAAACACAAGATCTGTGTCTTAGG
Organism: Cabassous unicinctus; assembly: GCA_029593785.1. NCBI lineage: Eukaryota > Metazoa > Chordata > Mammalia > Cingulata > Chlamyphoridae > Cabassous > Cabassous unicinctus. The sequence goes on from JAQZBX010090562.1 coordinate 2,153, forward strand.
AAGGCAGACAACTTTCTGTGGGAGAATCTGGGACTACAGTTACCACAAGGGTGCTTTATTTTCCTAGATCCCTTGTTTGCCCAGAGAATGGGCCCCAGACCTTAGCTCTGGAAGATTCTTCCTTTACAATTGGGCCGCTGGTCTCACCTCAGGGTCACTCTCTCCGGCTGGTCTGTTAAGATTTAGCCCTCACGGAGTATCCTGCCCTGGCAGGGGCGGCCACTGTGGCCTTGGGGCCCTTGCTCGAGCTTCATGCATCTATTTTGAACGCCCCCTCCCAACTTTCTATCAGGCCGTGTCCATAACTTCCGGTCACAAACATCGCCTCCTTGGGGAAGCCTTCCTGAGGAGCCTCATCCACTTCCGTCATCCCCTTACTCCAGGACTCCTGAGCTTTTGTCTTTATTTTGTACACTGTATCTTGAACTTGTTAATATTTCGGCTTTTTCTTGAGGGATAGATTGAGTTTTATTTTTTGTGCATCTTCCCAGCAGCATCACCGGTGCTTAGAACAGGTGTGGCAGAGGAGGGATGTGGCCATCTGGCTGGCCCTGCCTCCTCTGTCCTCGCTCTTTCAGCTGTGTTCAGCCTCAGCCTTTGGACCTTTCATAGACCACGTGCTTCAGTAAATTCACAGCATTAGTAGTGACTCCTCCCCCTCTGCCGGGTAAGGGGGGTAGCGCTTTAATCCCCCATCTGCCCTCATACCAGTCCCCATGGCTGGGGTAGGGAGCTCCGGGAAGGGCCAGACAGCTCTCAGGAGGCCATCCCGCCCCAGGGGAACACGCCCAGCAGAGGGCATGGCCCTTACATCACCCTTGGGAAAGGTCAGAACTGTGACCCTGTTTTCCCAGGATAAAAGAAGCTTGGACTTGACACAGTGACCACTTCAGGGCCTCATTTTCCTTCCTTTGCAGCAGCCCAAGGAGCTTCAGGCGCTGGTGTTCCCATTCCCACTAGATCAAGGGTAGCTCAGGAAGTTGGTGCAGATCACACCTCTCCCAGGACAAAAGATCTGCCAGGAAAAGTGCCGAAGTTAGGATCAACCAGCTCTTCCTTCTGAGTCGGTGCCCCATCCGGGTATCCAAGGTCACTGCTCAAGGCTCCTCCACTGCCCTCCAGACCTGCCTTTAAAGGCTCAAGTCAGCTGTCCTTAGCCGTCCAGCCTCCTATTTTTAGTTTGTGGCCCTGCTTTCTTTGCTCGTCTTACCTTGGCCTAGAGTGGAAAGAGAGGAAGTTGTTTGTTTTCACTTTTTCTGTTTTAATTGCCTCCTCCCACCTTTCCACAAGTGAGTGCCTGCCCTCTCCTTTCAGGACAAGCCTCCTTCTCTGGGAAGCCTTCCTGATTGCAGCTCAGCTCCTGCAGACAAGTCAACCCTCGCCCCTGGTCTTCCTCGGCCACGGCTCCCTCTGTGAGCTGCTGATGGTTTTCTCTCCAGCTCTCTCCGCCAGTCAGCCTTTCGGCTCATAGGCACTCTGATGCATAATGGCAAATCAATCAGCTAGAAAATGGCTTGGTACTATCAAGTTTGTCAAAGCATGCAGGGAAATCATTTACTTTTTATGACTCAATAAGGCCCGGAGGCATGCAGATGGGAAAATATCCACTAATGTTTTCTGCAGATAATTTGAAAAGTCACTTCTAGCAGATTGTGTCTCTTCTCTGGTCTGTGGGAGGGAGCTTGTCACATGGTGCCATAAATCTCCTGGGCTGAGCTCCTTTATGTGCGCCCTTCGCATGTGCCGCGTGCGCTGCAAAGCCTGCAAAGGCGCTTGGCGGACCAATCCGAGCGGGCGTCTGACAGTCAACTCGGAGCCATTGTCCTTTATACTCCCGAGCTACAAGTGGGAGGAATTTGTATCTGAAAGAGTTCTGCGGTATTTGTTTGGCGAGGGCAAAGTGAACTAGATATTGGGGTGTTATTTATTGGAGCTACTCCTGGCCTGCTCCTCTCCTGACCCAGTTGCATCGCACTTGGGCTCCCACCACGGTTCCCTTTGTGCACCAGACCAAGGGCAACGGGGTGGAGGGAGGGGGCGGTGAGGCTTGAGAGGGAGAAGGCATGTGGAGCAGTGGGTGAGGGCTCCGGAGGGCTGGGCCCGTCTGCCAGCTGTTTTTCTCTTTCTCCTGCACCCCCTCCCCACCACCGCCCTTCATTTGGTTACTATCCATTTCCACCAGGAGATGTGCTAAACAGAAATTCCCGATAGGATCCACCAGATGAAGGTGAAAGCTTGACCGGACACTTCACCAAGTCTTCAAGACTTCAAGAGCTGCTCCCAGGTTTAAAAGTGAGTCGGGGACTGCGCGTGTCCAAGGACACCTGTTGTTGGCTGGGATGGAGCATGGCAGGCCAGGGGCCCACCGAGACCCTCCTCTGCCACAGACCAAGGATGGGGTGGGCACACCTCCACCAGGCGGTGGGCTTGGCCTCCAGAGGGCTTACTTGGACAGCCTGGGGCCATCAAGGCTATGACTTTGGGCAAAGAGTTTTAACTACACAGGACCAAAGTGACCCCATTTATAAACGAGGGGCAGGGGGAGGCAGGGAGCTCTCTAATCTGTCTGTTTCCCTGAAACATTATGATAAGATGAGCTAATATGAATGCAAGTGGTATTTCACAGAACAAACCATCCTGTAAGGGGCAAGAATTAACGATGGAATTCAGGTGAACCTGCTGGCTATACAGTCTGCGAGGACAAGCAGCACGTCTGCCTTGTTAGCTCGTCTGTCTCGTGCCTAGCCCCTGGACATCTTTATGTTAAACATCAGTCACCTCACTCTTTATCTAATCTACTGAACTTGTCTAAGTCACACTTTCCTTGGGTCTCAAGTTTAACAAACAAATAATTAAATTTACAATAGGCCATCAGAAGAATCAGAACTTCTGTAAAAGTATGAGCCCTCAATTGCTTTCCATCAGCAGATAAATATTGCACATTGGCCCTTGTGACCGCTGTTCTCATACCAGAGTAAGTCTGTCCATTCCGGCTTCCATTTGTGATTATATTGAAGGGCATTTTCAAAAGGCTTTGATGGTTTGTCAAGTTCACATCAAAACCCATTTGAAATCTTTTCTGCTTCCATGTAGAATAATTACTGTGCTGGGTAGTTTCTATTTTCCCCCTCCAGATCCACTTTCTACCCCTGCTCTGTGCTCTAGAGGTTGACTTCAATGGACTGCATCCTGCAGGCAACCCTGCCCTCTGCCTTCCAGTTGGGTTTGGCTAATGGGAGGCACTGACAGGAGGCCATGGGGTGGGAGGAGAGGCAGTGGTGTGGCCATGACTGCTTTTCTCTATTGAAGGCCACAGGCTGTTGGGTGTCCCTCTCCTACAGCTACAGCTTCCTCCCCTTGTCCCTTCAGGCCTAGGGCTGAGGTGATCACATTGCTAGTGCCAGGGTATTCCACCATTCCTTGTTGCTTTCTCTTACTGTCCACATTTTTGCCCTTCATTCAGCTCTCATCAATCATGCCTTTTAAGTGTACCATGACTGACCCAATTACTTTCACAGTTCTTTCCAGAATGTGCTTGCAGCTGGTGTGGTATTATGTCCATTCTATCAAGCCTGTTGATCTTGTTGATTGAGCTGTTCAGATTCATTAGGTGTTAAAAGCACACAGTAGGGGGGCGGATGTGGCTCAAATGGTTGGGTGTCCGTCTGCCATATGGAGGGACCTGGGATCGATCCCCGGGACCTCCCGTAAAATAAAAAATAAAATAAATAAATAAAAAAAGCACACAGTAGGCACCTAATACATGCTTATTAACCTTGGGTAAAGCAGTTTCTTATTTCCCCAGAGTTACTTAATATTCAAATTGAGAACCAACTCCTCTAAGAACCTGATTAGTTGTTTAGCTCTTGTTGCTATGAAATTTAAATTATTTCAGCAAAATTTGGCATGGAACTTGCCAAACTTTTCACTATTTCTGTGTGTCCAGTTGGCCACTGAAGCTTCCTATTTTTATCCCTGACAGGAGGGTGAACTCAACCCATGATGAACAAGACTTTCCAATTTAGTGACAGACCTTCTCAGAGAAGTGAGCTAAATGGACATTCTTGGCCTCACACAACACACAGGCCTTCTACATTCCTTAAATCAGGAAAAGTGAGTTTGCCCCTGCCTTGCCTGTCTGACTGTAGCCCACAGAAACAGGGTGGGTGAGAGGGTTTCTTACCCGGGACTGCTGATGCTTCTGGTAGAACTCGTTCAGGTTCAAGTCATCCAGGTCGACTATCAGGCCTTGCTTACACATTTCACAGGTTTTCACGGCACCTAGATCCGCTCCTTAAATTAGATAGAGAATTATATGTTACATATAATGCCAGGCCTGTTTATGTTAGCACTTTGACAGGTGATATTTTGAGAGCAAACTTGTATGTGTTATGAATTCTAAGCTTCAGTGAACTTCATCTAAAAGCCAGTCATCTTCTGTAGAAAGTGACCTTGAAGCTGAGATCTGAAAATTTTCCTTTGTAATTGTTCTCATTATTATGCAAGCTTCATCTAAGTGAAACTTCCATGACTTTTAAATAAGGTCTTGCTTTCAATTCAAATATATACAATGGTTCATAAAATTGGAATTGCTATATGGAGGCTGTCTATAACACAGGTGTTTGCCAAAAGAGTAAATATTGGGCCATGTGTTTTTGTTTGTTTGTTGTTGTTGTTTTCCATTGCAGACCTAATACAGGGCCAAGTAAATGAATCAATGAGGACCAAATGGATGGGAGAAGCTATCCTCAATCTATGGCCTAAAATTCTGCCTTTACTCCTGCCGAAGTAACATTTCCACATGAGAAAAGGGAGGCAGCCAGCGGCCATGTGTCGGTACTCGTTACAGTAGCACAGGGCCAGGCCCTAAGCCTGGACTCAGTTCAGGGAAAAGAAACATGAGAAGGCTTCCTTCCTTGCTGGTGTTTGTTATTTTTTTTCCAAACATGTGTTCAACATTGACAATTTCCCCCCCTCTACGTACCCTATTTCCCAGTGCAAAAGTGGAAGATGAAGAAGAGTCACTGCGTATCTAAGCAAACATTCTGCCAAACTTTTTTTTTTCCTAGTGTAGTTGCTACCTTTTGGCCAGTGATGTACTGGTGTTTATTTTATGCATTAGAAAATAGAAGACTCATTATTTACCTGCATTTATTTGGTGGAGATAGGGCTTGGGCAGTTTATTCCCCAGGTCTACTTTTCCTCACTAGTGATATACAGAAATAGTAAAAGAGAAAAAGTAAACTTTCAAAGGACAAGGCTAAAAAGCAATCTCGCATCTGTATTTTGTTTGATTTTTTTTAGCATCATTTTGTAATGCTTTAGGTTACTCAGTGTCCCCTGTGTCTTCCAATCGAATTCTGCTGAACATACTAGCATTGGCATTTGCAGGCCTTTAGCAGCACTTTCATCACACGTTTCATGACTATATTTCTTTGTGAGATGCTTAATTAGCTGCATTTCTATAAGGTAAAGCATTGTATGGCAGAGTCATTGGCAGCCAAAATTTCACTTGTCCTCTGAAGGACCTAGTACTTTGCTTGCTGTGGCATTATGCATTTAAACATCTTGGGCAGTGATCCTATATTTCTCATGCTAGGGAGAAAAAGAGCTTCAGGGATGAGGCAATGAATGATGACCTCATGTGCTCCTTCCTCTGATTAAGGGGTATGCTGTCCTTGGGGACAGGGCAAAGCTCTGGGTTGCCTGGGTTGCCTGGAACAGTGATTACCAAAGAGGAGAGGGTGGAAGAGGAAAGAAACAGGATCTGGCTATGGGGTAAAAGTTGTCAGAGAGGCGGGTCTGAAAGACACAGCAGCTATTTTTCTAATCGACTTGCTCTTTGCATTGAGGTGTTGTTTTTTTTTTTATTTATTTTTTTTATTAAAGTTGCTCTCATTCCTGTTTTAAGGAAACCTTCTGTTCTCTGCCAAGAAAACTACAGCAGACCTACTGATGTGGCTATATTTAGGTTATAACCTCCACAGGGAGTTGAGAAGGGGCTTCATACCCAGTTATAAGATCTGTTAAAGAGAGAGCTGACAAAACCAGCACACGGAAATCTCTTTATCTAAAATAGTTTTAGAAAATTAGATCAGCTCTCTCTTCCTACCCTTACTGCAAAAAAAGGGCAGCTTTGCTCAGCTTCTTAGGTGACAGCTCCCCACCCCCACCCCCCACCAAACCAGCAAGCAGCAGCCCTATGTGTGTTCTGGGGGTGCTCAGGAGCGCCGAGCATGCCTGCCGTGTGCTTGCTGAGGTGTAGCCATCCACCCATTTCTACTATCCCTTCCTCCTGGGGGGCCGTCTTAGCATCTCTGTGCAGGCCTCAAGAAGGGGTCAGATTGAATAGCAGGTGATTCCAGGATTCTTCTCTCAGATTAGGGGGAAAAAAACACCTCATTTCTCCCCCACCCCCCCATAAAGTGAAGACAGTCTTTCATCCTACTGACTGTCTACCAGGGCTGTGAGCAAGCACACTGGACCAGGCCCTGTTTCCCCGAGTTACCGCCTGGCAGAGAATAGTGAGCTGTTGACAAGGCCCCGAGGCCCACACTGTGTCTCATATTAATTATATGTGGCTGCACGTTTGGCTCTCCCTTCCCCACCTACCTGATGTTATTTTCACTTTCAGCCACTTTTTCAGGCATTCTTGATGAACAAACTGCAGGCTTCCCACACAGCCACAAGGCTCCAGGAGGGGGTTGATTGGGGAACCCCCGGCTATCTGACAGATGCGACACAAGTCTCCCTCCTCTTCTGAATCCTCCTCCAGGAGACTAAACGGAAAACAAGCCCTTGTGACCAGGAGTCCAGACGTTTGCAGCTTCCATAAATACCAATTCCCAGGGCATTATCAGAGGAAAGACGGGGGACCAACCCTGCCCCCTGCTCACCAGGGTTCCCAGGGTTCCTTGGCTGCTCCATCTGACCTGACCAACAGTTCTTCCGGGTATGGTTACTGATTATAGGTGCAAAAATTCTTATATCAGGTTCTTTTGCAGTTACCGATATGTATAAGATCACTAGGAGAACCAGACATACTTTTACCATAAACCAAGAGGGGTGGGAAAGGCTTCAGAGAAAAACTGGGGAAAGGAACCGTGAGAAAGAAGTTGGCAGTGTAGTGTTTTGATGAGTGCATGGGATTTGAGGTCAGGGGCCTGGGTTTGAGGCCTGCTTCTGACACTTGTGAGTTGTGTGACCTTGAATAAGTTGCTTAAGCAACCCAGGCCTCTGTTTCCTCATCTTTAAAATGAGGATCATTATGATAATACTAAGCTGCCTACTTCCCAGGGTTGTAGGCAGAGTGGATGCAATGATGGTGATGCTAAACCTGTTCTGCAAACTGTAAAGTGCAATCAGTATTTGGCACATAGAGGCCACTCCGTAGATGTTGGTTTGGATAAATGATGAGGCAGTGAACCTGGACATGAGCTCACCAATAACACCACACTTGCCAACAAATTATGTCAACATTCCTGAATGTAAGCTGCTGGAATCTGATGAAAATAGAATTAATGGAAATGCAAGCAAATATATTTGTGTTTAGTAAATGGTGAGTGAAGAATAGCTGGCTGGTGCTCGTATTGGTAGGTTTTCAAGAAGTGTTTGACAAGGTTTTACACAAAGATGCATTCTTATCCTTTGGAATATTCATGGGACTGGGGGCTGTTTGGTCAAGGAAAGGAAACTGGCCAGAGACTAACATCAAAGGAGAGGAAGAAATGGACATTGCTCTGGATATAGAATATATGCTCAATTTCTTAAGAGGCCTTTCTCCCCAGAAAGGGCACTCAATGAAAAGGAGCAGAATTAGGGAGTTTTTTCTTCTGCACATTCTGAATACTTTTTAAATATTTTAAACACTGAGATGTCAATAAATTTCACTATATTTTCCTTATTTTCAAAAATAATCTGGAAGAACAAGTATACAGTGGAGTAAATGCCCCAACTGATGACAATAAACTATAGGGAGATCTTGCAAATATGAGAAGGTAGGAAGAAAAGTGACAGAGAATTTTCATTTATGCAAGTATGAGGTAATGCATTTGGAAACAAGTAATCTAAACCAGTGATTTCCAGATGTAAATAATCATCAGGATCACTTGGGGGAGCATTTCTCTCTCTCTCTCTCTCTCTTTCTATACACACACACACACACACACGCACACACACACACACATATTTATTTATTTGAAAAGTTGTAGGTTTACAGAAAAATCATGCAGAAAGTATAGAGTTTCCAAATTACTACCCACCCCCAGAGTTTTCCCTATTATTAACACTTTTCATTAGTGTGGTATCTTTGTTACAATTGATGAAACAATATTTTTATAATTATACTGTTAACTATAGTCCACAGTTTACATTAGGGTTCACTGTTCATGTTGTACAGTTCATGTTGTTCATTGTTTTTTAAAAATTTTATTCTGGTAACATATATACAATCTAAAATTTCCCATTTTAACCACTTTCAAATATACAGTTCAGTTATATTCGCAATGTTGTGCTACCATCACTGCCATCCATTACCAACATTTTTCCATCACACCAAACAGGAACTTTATACCAATTAAGAATTAACGCACCTGGAGGAGCTTTTAAAACAGATTCCTGATCCCCTCCCTTAGAGATTCTGGCTCAAAACCAGGGGTGCGGGAAGCGGGAGTGGCTCAGTCGATAGAGCCCCCGTTTACCATGTGTGAGGCCCCAGGTTCGCTTCCCGGGGCCTCCTTGTGAGGGCAGGCCGGCCCGCGAGGGGCTGATGCAGCAGGACCTCACAGCAAGGGGAAGATAAGCAGACACGGAGAAGACACACAGCGAATGGACACAGCAGCACAAGCAGCAAGGGGGGGATAAATAAATAAATAAATAAATAAATCTAAAAAAAAAAACCAAAAAACCAGGGGTGCAGGAACCTGAATATTAGGATAGCTGCCAAGTCTAAAGACCACTGGTTTAAACACTAGGATCAACGGCTCTCTGGCAAGTTTTAAATAATTTATAAATACCTGGTCCCTAATTTAAAGTTCTCCATCTTCTCAAAGGTATTAATGGGAAACCATGGGCCATTATTTTATTTTGAAAAAAGTGAAGGAAGAGACAGGAAAGTATGGAAAAGAATTAAAAACAAGCATAAGTCATCACCTCAAAATAACTGTTCTTTAACATTTTGGTATACTTCCTTCCATTATTATTTCTATGCATATGCTGTTTTCACAGAGTCGAGGCTGCTCTAGGATAAGATCAAGACAGGGCTATGGGGGACGGATGTGGCTCAAATGGTTGGGTGTCCGTCTCCCATATGGAGGGACCTGGGTTCGATCCCAGGGACCTCCCGGTAAAAACAAAAAACAAAAAACAAAAAACAAAACAAAAAAAAAACTATGATTTCTTATTGGGAAGCGGATGTGGCTCAAGTGGCTGGGCATCCGTCTACCATACGGAAGGACCCGGGTTTGATCCCCGGGACCTCCTGGTAAAATTTTAAAAAAAGACAGGGCTATGCACTACCATCTACCTCCCTCCTCCCTCCCCTCCCCAAATTTCTTTAAAAAGACAGAAAAAAGATAATTTAAATAGAGTAAATCCACAATAGTTCTGGGAAACAAGTGGGCCAGAAATGAGGAATTTCTGGAAAGCAGACACAGATCTGATCACACTGACAAAAAAGAGAGGAAATCACAACCTAAGACACTGTCCCAGGAGCAAGCTATTGAGAAGGGAAGAGCAGATCCAGACAGATTCCAAGCTTGGGTATACAAACACATAGAACAGGGGCAATTTTGAGGGTAACTCACAAAACTGCTTCAAAACTGAGGGGCCAACTGTTCCCCCTGCCCCTTCTGTTACACTAAGCAGCAGGCAGCAGAAATGCCTCTGCCCAGGTTAAAACTCATGAACTGGGAGCGGATGTGGCTCAAGCAGTTGAGAGCCTGCCTCCCACATGGGAGGTCCCAGGTTTGGTTTCTGGTGCCTCCTAAAGAAAACAAGCAAAAACAAAGAGCAAAAACAAATGAGCAGGGAAGCGGGTGTGGCTCAGTGGATAGTTTACCATATGGGAGGCCCCAGGTTTGCGTCCCGAGGCCTCCTTGTGAGGGCGGACCGGCCTGCGTGGCCCGGTGGGCTGATGCAGCAAGACCTCACAACAGGAAGCGGGTGTGGCTCAATGGATAGAGCCCCCATTTACCATGTGTGAGGCCCCGGGTTCGCTTCCCGGGGCCTCCTTGTGAGGGCAGGCCAGCCCACGCGGCGCCGTGGGCTAATGTGGCAAGACCTCACAGCAAGGGAGAGATAAGCAGACACGGAGAAGACACACAGCGAATGGACACAGCAGCACAAGCAGCAAGGGGGGGAT
>JAQZBX010090563.1:0-12504 GCA_029593785.1 Cabassous unicinctus
CCCCCAAAACAACAACAAAACAGTGCAGAATCCCTTGGGGTGGGCAAAAGGGTGGGTTAGAGGCTGCGTTCCGCCCTTTGGCCCAGGCAAGCCAGTCCCTTTGATTACTCCAGTTGTTTCACCCTCTGACCTTACTACCTTGCTGTCCGCTTTTGAGGCAGTTTCCAGGGACACCGTATCTCCACCTTTCCGTGAGGATAAATAAACAGTTTGAGACTCCTGTGTCTTTATTAAACATTTCCTCTAAACTGCATGCTTTGGCTTGGTGCCCATGTGCACCAAGAAAGCTTTCTGGGAGCAGCCAAACCCCAGAGCCCTGCCACATGGTTCCTCGTATAAATAGCCCTTTGAACAGGCAGGAGGCACCTGGGCTGCCCGCTGCCCCTCCTCTCTGCCTCTGGGGTTTTCCCAGCTCCCTGGGTCCAGTGCTGGGAGGATGCTGAGCTGCCTCCTCCGCCCCTCACAACAAGGAGCAGCAGAGAAAAGCCCAAGAACGAGTTGCTGGAGCACGGTCCTCACCAGGCCAAGAGCAGCCGGGACCTGCGGTCTGACCGTGGGGAAGGGAGAAGGAGGGGCACCCCGGCCTGCAGTGGTGAGGGAAGGGTGGCACTGAGACTGGAAGAGGAAAGGCTGAAAAGGAATAAATAAAGGCATGTTTGTCCAAACCCCAACACCCAAATCTCAAAGCCCAGTGGAGCAGGTAATTAAGCAGCAGGGCCGAGCAGCCTCTCTTTGCCCTGGGCCCCACCCCTGACCTGGAAGGTGGGCCAGGCCTTGCAGACTCCCACCTCTTCAGAGAAAGAGGACGCCTATTTTCAAAGCAGAGTGAAGACGCCCCTGGCCTCAGCTCGCACAGCCACTGAAAGAGGAAGGAAGGTTGGTTAGAGAAGGAACAGGGCGCCCAGGAGTGTGTGTGCGTCAGTGAGTGTGCAAGACAGCCCAGGAGACAGCTTTCGAGAAAAGAAAACAAAGGAAAGTGTGATGCCAGAACGACAGAGAACCCAGCAGGAGCGCGGGGACGTGTTGGGGGAGGGGGCCGGCGCTGGAGGGAGGTGGAGAGGATGGATGCCGGAATGCGGAGGGAGGGAGGCAGGCCCACGAGTGTGAGAGAGACAGTGATGTCAGCATTTCCTTCTGGACTGGTCACGTGGCCCTTGCCAGGTAAACAGACTGGAAATAGACTCCATAAAGGCTGCGCCCGCTGGGGGAGGGCGAGAGGCGCCCGCGCTTCACCCTTTCCTCTCTGCTGCGTCCTAAGCAAGCAGGTTTTCGTGTCTGCGACAAGGTGGTCTCCGAGTGGAACTGCCTTTTTACCAGCCAAGGAATATGAGTCAGGGAGGAAAGCTATGTGCTTATATAATTAGCTCGAGGAGTTTTAGAGACGTTTGGATTTGAACAGGGATGGAGGTGGGCATGAAGGTAAATCTAAGCTCAGATTCTGGGGCATATCTGGGGCTGGGATTGCTTGTCCTCATTTGTCTCCTTTGGAAGGGAGTCAGATGGGTCTAGATTAAGGATGGATTGGAAGGCTGCAGTTTAGAATGAAAGGCTCAGAGGCTGTGATTAGCAACATCAGGAAAAGAAAATGCTAACATGCTGGGGGAGAGTATATGAAAGGAGTCTGATACAGTTTACTATGTGACTGCGGTGCCACAGGAGAAATTGAGAGCCCACTAAAAAAAAAGATTAGGTGAAAAAAAAAGACAAGTTACTCTGATTTTCAAGCAGAACTCACATATATATAATATTTATTTATTTATTTATGAATGATATAAGATGGTCCCCTAAGCATGGGCATTTTCAAATGGCAGAGGCATGTCTGGAAACTTATCTGAAAAGTGAAGTTGACCGAACGGGTGATTTTTCTACCTGGAACATTCTAGAGTCTAAAATGGTGGATTGGGGTAGTATAGGGCTCTTTCTTCAAATTCTAGGGCCTTCACATCTGTGATGAAATAGGTCATTTAGGACATTGGATAATTTTGTATCCAGAAGATCCACCTTATTTTGGTCATAATTTCCTATGTACTTGTGGAAATTTCGCCAAAGCCTGTGGGAGGTAGAGTGACCACCTGTTCTGTTTGTCCAGGAGCAAGGGGGTTCCCAGGATGCAGGTCCTTCCATTTTTAATCTGGGACAAAGTCCCTGGCAAAGCGGGACAAGCTACTCGCCCTACTGGGAGGCCTGTGTCTAGGTAGATATCATAAGACAATTCACCCTGCCTCCTCACCAAAAAATAACAAAGCAAACATCTCTCTGTGCTCTGCTTTCCCATCATTTCTTTCTCTCCCTCCTCTCATTTCTTTCCCGCAACTTTTCCTTATCAGCTTATAGCAGGAAACATTACAAGACTCATTTGGATGTATGTGACTCTAGATGGACTTACGAGCTGGTAGAATACAGCTAAGTTGAACCATTGGCTTTAGCTGTACCTGAAAAAGAAAAAGAAAAAAAAAAAAGAGAGAGAGAGAGAGGGGAGAAAAAAAGCTGTGCAGTGTTGTTGTTTCTCCCTTCCCCCCTGCTAACTTTCCTTATTGGGGGAGGAGGGAGGTATCCGATCAGCACCACAAATGTACTTTCAGCCCCTGGGTTGAAAGATAGATATTTGATACCCTTGTCTGTTAACGAAATACGTCACTCTGACAAGACTCCCAGCTCAGAGCCGAGCTATTTTTGCAGCATTATGTAATTGGATTGCCTGGTCAGGAGTACTTCCTTAACAAGGCTTTCAGCAACCCCTCCGGGTAGGCCTGGCTGGTCCTGCCCACTTACACACTTGAACCTGCGCAGCCTCAGTCGGAGTCAACCCAAATAACAGAGTGAAGAGAGAGGAGCCCACGCGGCTCACTGCCTTGTGGCGTGGTTTGGTGCCTGGCAACACAAGAGGAGGCCAGTGTTGGTGGAAGGCTCTCACGTGGCTGGACCTCAGTGTCGACAAAGCAGACGTGTCAGGCCTGAGGGGACGGCTGGCCTGCTGCCGCACACCCCCTTTCCCAGCCTGAGGCCCACAAAATTGAACTCCTGGAGTGACCAGGGAGACCCTCGAGAGGCCTGCCATTTGGACTCTTCTGCCCTCACTTATCCCCAGTTCACTCGATTTCCTAATATTTTTTCATGAGTTGTTGGTCATCTGATCATCCCTTCCTGTCAGTCCTGCTGACTCACAGAAGTCAGGAACTTGTCTCAGCTTCAGACACAGTAAGAAAATTTTCAAAGAAAAACAAAACAAAACAAAAAGGCTTGGTATGAACTTCCCCTGGTGTGGCCAGCTCAGGCCCATATGTCCAGGGCTCCACGGGGCAAATGACCCAGGGGTTGTGTTATGCTACTGTCACCCTGGGGTGTTGTCCATGTTGTTCTGTTTTATTGTCGGTCCTGTCTTTTTCCCTTTAGAGAACAACTTGCATGCCCTTTGGTGACTTGTCTCCTAGCCCTGAATCCCTCCCCTCAGCCCATATGCCCTCCTTACCTAGCTTTTGTTTCCCTTGTGTTCCCTGGTTCTCCTGACCTCTACAAGAGGCAGCCGACTGTAACAGAAATATTGATAGCTTTTTGCCTGATGAACTTGGGTTCCAATTCAAGCCGAGCTACTTAATAGCTGTGTGACCTTAAGCAGGACTTCACTTCTCTGGCCTGGTATTCCTTAGCTGTACAATTGAGACTAATAATACCAACTTCAGTGCAATTACATGGAAAGTGACTACCAGGGAGCTAGTGCATAGTAGGTGCTCAACACCTTCAGGCGTGGAGGAAGGGAAGAGGGCCAGATTGCCAGCTCTTAAAGGCTGTCTTCCTTCCCCTTTGCTATAAATGGATCTCTTACTGAAATGTCCTTTTTAAGGGATGTTGACTTGAATCTCACGATCAATTTTTGGGAGAGTCAGGAGGAAAGGGGAAGAGGTTCCCTTGGTTCCAGGCTCCCACAACAGGGTCCTGGGATAGAGACCCCCATAGCTGCGCCTTTTGGAAAGCCTTCCAAGTCTGAAAATCTTGCCCCCACCTGTGCATTCAGTCAGTCTCCCCACAGACCCCTCCAAGGCTGGGCACTAAGTTCAATTTATTGGCTTTGGTTTTGTTGGCACAAAGCTGCAGGGCCCCCAAGTGCCCAGAGCAAAGGGATAAGGGACCAGAGTGTTCTCCCAAAGTGTCCACCTGTGTGAATCCTACATATTTGTTGCAAAAGAGGGTTCATTCTAACTCTGCAGCAAGAACTAGTTGGAGCCTACAGGTCCTGGATCCCAAGGGCAAACGAGGAACAAACAGCCATAGGCAAAATTATGGGGAGAAGAAGGAAGGTGAAGTTGGGGAGAAGAGGCAGCACCCAAGGGCACCCCTCGCTGAGGTGCACAAATGCCAAGAACCGGTGGTGCTGGCTGTACCTGGAAGGGGACAGGATGAGGTGGGAGGAGAGCCGAGGAGAGCGCGCACCACGGTTCCAGTTGGCAGAAAGCCTTTCCTTGAAGACTGTAAGTTTAACCTTTAGCATTCAAGTGTCTGGGCTTAAGTGTCGTTATGAGCAATTCTTCCTGCTGCAGCGTTCCCAGACTGCGGGAAGAGGGGTCGGCACAAATCCGCGCCGGCTTTTCTTTTCCTTCCCAGACAAAATGAGAGGGAGGGAGATGCGCAGAACCAAAGATGCAGACACAGACACCCCTGGAGTATGTATGTCCCTAGCTAACCCTAAGCACCCACTCCCGCCTCCTTGGCCAGTCCCGGCTCTGGTCTGCCTTAGGGGCGACCAGGGCCCCCGTGGGTTCTCCATTCCCAGCTCTGCTCCTCGGGGGCTGCGGGATGCAGAACCGAGCCCTGCTCCCCGGACCTTGGCCGGGAGAGGCTGTCTGGGGACCCGGCCCAGTGACCTCCGGCTCTTGGATTCCGGGACCCTGGCCCCGGCCCCGCCGGTCCGACGACACGCCCCGTGCCTCGGCGCCCCGCGGGGCGAGGGTGGCTACTTGGGGCCCGAGAGAAGCCGAGAAGCCCGGCGAAGGCGACCGAGAGGGACCGGAGCAGCCAGCGGTCCCCAGGCTGTGGGGGGTAGGCAGGCGCTGGGCCTGGGCGGCCCGGGCCCCGGGCACGAGATGCACCTGCCGTCACGCCCTTTCCTTTCTAGGTTGCTGCTGGGTCCAGGCCCTGGGCCCGAAGACTCTTCGGGCGCCCTCAGGGGCGCAGGGGGCGCTCGAATTGCTCCGCCCGGGCTCGTTCCTTCGCTGAGCCTGGGGCCGTGGGGCCGTGCCGTGCGCACACCTGCGAGGGGCGCCCGGGCCCCAGGGCTGGGACTCTGCTCCCGCCTACGCGCCCAGGCCGGCCGCTGCAGGGGGTCCGGGGGCCCCGTTTTCCTCCTGGCATCCCCAAGCTGGCAGGAGGAGTAAAGTTCCCGAAATGAGGCTGACTGTGCCAGACATTAGGGGCGGCACGCGCGCTGGCTAAGTGACCTAGGGTCCTCACCTCCGGCAACTGTCGGATCCCCGAGGTTAAGGTTATGGGGAGGGCGGGACAGAGTCTGGTTTCTTTACAGCGTCCAGCCCAGCCAGGCCGGAAAGCAGACGCGAAAAGGGTGTGCGCTGCGCCAGAGGAAACTGGCGTCGAATGTGCCCGCTGCCGGGTTGAGCGCTGGAATTAAACAGGCGGACCAGCGAGAGGGCTCGTCCCGCACCCACAGGGGGCCAGCGCCCTGTCTGCTGCCCTGGCACAGACTGGGCCCGCAGGCCGCCGGGGTGGGGAGCCCGGCTCGCCAGATCCCCAGCCCGTGCGCTCCGGGCCTGGCGCGCACCGGACTCCTCCCGGACCCTCCGGGCTGCACCCTGCCCTGCGCCCGCCCGCCGGCCCTAGCCAAGCGCGGGTCCCAAATTTCGTGGCGTGCGCGCCAGGTTAATCGGATTTGCCTTTTTCTCTATTTCTAAGAATGGAAAACAAACGAATCGGAAAATGTTTGCTTTGGAAAAGAATCTGTTCGATGTCGTTTGTTGCTTAAATTGTCCTTGGGATTTTTTTTCAGCTTCATTTGAAAGAGAGAAAGAAAGTTGATGCGCGCGCCTAGCCTTGTTTCTCTTTAAACCTTCCCCTTGGACGTGCGGTCGGTTACCGTAGATGTTTTCCGGGGCGAAGAGAGCGACATGGAATGGGAGGGAAGACGAAGACTGGGAATCTCTCATTTTAAATCCCATTACAGGCTTTGAGGAGAGGCACCAAAAAATCAGGAAAAGATAGTTCGTCCCCTACTGATTTCCTTCACTTCAAAGATTTCCCTCGCCCCTTAACTCAGAAATATTATGGCACTAGGTATTTCTCAAGGAGAAAAAAAAAACACCGCACATGTTTCTTCAGAATATGTACACGGTATAGGTCCCTTTTTACATTTCTCAGCAAAAAAAAAGGGGTGGGGTGGGGGGAGGCACTCAATTCCCTGGCCATTAAACAAGTCATGCCTGCAAGAAATGCAGGCATCTAGGGGGATTGCTCAGCCGCGCATCCCTCCATTAGCGCTCGCCTGCGAGCCTGCGTGTCAACCATGCACATGCCACTGTGGCCACCGTCTCCCCACGCTGGCCCTGGCGGGCTTCGTGCAAATGGGCGCCAGGTCTCAGTAGCCCGCCGGCAGCTCTGCTCCCAAGCCCGCCGCCCGCGCCTCGCAGGGCTCCCTTTTTTCCTGCCTCCGGCTGTCAAGCAGGAAGCCTCTGTTATCCCCCCAAGTCATGCCCTTGGAAATCCCTAAAGCGAACATAGCCAGACCCAGGGTCCCTTGCCCTCGAGTTGTTCACTTTGTTGCATTGTGATAAGGTTAGTTCTCTCTCGTCTTTACCCGCCCCAGGCTTTAGATGGGTGCAAACTTCTAGTACCGGGTCACCAAAAGGGAAGTAAGCGCTTGCCGGCTGTGCAGGCGGTGCGAACCCGAGAGCCACCCGCTCCGAGGCGCCTCCCGCCCCAAGGTTGGATTTCAGATTTCCATTGCAAAGGAGCCGAGGAAACTGGGAACCTGACTCAAACCCTGGAACTGACTAATTGCCCTGCATTTTCACAATGCACCACATATTGGAAACGAAGGGCAAGCGTTATCATTTGGAATTCTTTCAAGGACCCTGGCGCTCCAAGTTTGGAGCTAATTCTTTAAAGGCTTTACTTCTGAGAGAGAGAGAGAAAAAAGAAAGAAAGAATGAATGAATGAAACATACCCACAATCCGTGTACTGGGGATGACACTCAAAAGTAGGTTGTGGTCTCTTTTGAAACGGGAGTTCAAAAGAAGAAGGAAAAAAAGGCTCGTCCCCTCCCCCTTGCCCCAGGGACGAAACCTCTCTAGATTCGAGCGGCCAATTTGGTTTGATTTCCGCGGTTTGGAGGCTCTGGCGGGGTTAGGGGCGGCCGGGCTCGGAAGACACTGCTCAGCTGCCTTCTGGACCAGCTGGCCGGCTCTTGGCCCTAGAAGCAAAAGTTGAAATCGGGGTGATTCGCTCTCACCCTGGCAGCTGGAGGCAGCGTCCGGGGAGCGCCCCGCCAGCCTCCCCGGCTGCGCCCCACACGCCCTATCCGTGGACCTTCTCACTTGTCTCCCTGCACCCTCCACCTGCCTCCTGTCCTCCACTGGCTAGTTCCCCTTTCACCCTGTCATTTCGAGCCAGTTCTTTACCCATCCCAAACTCCTATTTCTTGGAGTAACTTTCCCAAACAGCTGTCGTTGTCCTAAACGCCCAGCCTTTTGGGGGGGTGGGTTTGGGGAGCTCGTTCTCGGTTAAAGCCCCTTGTGTGGGCACCGTGCGCACCCCCCAGGACGTCACCTGAGCGCCGAGACCCATAACCTGGCGTGCCCGGCGCTGCGCCAGGACAAAGGGGACACTGCTCTTTTCCAGTGAAACGCCTCAGAAACAAATCTGAATTTGTTTTTTGGTTAGCTTTTAGGCGTGAGAAATATTTTGACAAAAGTGTTCTCCAAGCTGCCTGGAGGAGGGGGGAAGAAAGCTCCTGGTCGAGAACGTGGGCTCAAACCAAGCAGCTGCACGTAATGCGCACCACTGTGTACATCCGCTCACGACTGTGGCCACCGGGTTGAGGGGCTGGCGCCAACATCCAAACTCCCTCAGCTTGCCAGGGGCACCCCTGTTTTCTGCAAAGGGGAAGCATTATTTACCCAGACACAGCTGCTCACCCTCGGGCCCACTGAGAGCAAACTTTCTGGTTTGGTGGGCACAGTGGCTTAACCACTCCGGGCACAGTGGTTTCACCGGAGGAGACCCGCAGCAGGAGCAATTCGGGACGCGTAGAGGGAGCGCAGCCCGCACCCCAGGGAAGAAGGGGAACTGTCCGATTTGTCTGGGGATTAGGGTGTGGGCTGGACGGAGCAGGGGTGGGGTGGGGGGTCAGATGGATGGCGCTTCAAGCGCCGCGCCTGGCTGCCTTTCTCTGCGGCTCTCTCCTGTTTCTCCCTCCCTACCTCATCTTCTGCCATTTCCAGAGGCAAGAGAAAGGTGATCTCGGACTTGGCCCCTAAATCACAGCTGCCTTTGGCTGCACCTCGCTCCGGGACGAGCGCAGCCCCTTCCCCGGGCTCGGGCAGTTTAACCCTTTCGTCCCCGCGCGCGCGGGGGCCGCCGGCGGCGGCGCCTCTGACCCCGGCCCCGTGAGCAGCCCGCCCCCTCGGCGCGGCACCTTGGATCCCGTGAAGAGACCACAAAAGGGCGAGACTGCGGGGCGCTGCTAGCCTAGGGCACGGGCCGCCCGCCCGAGCGCGGCCGGGGAGTCGGAGGCAGAGCCGGAGTTGGCGGCATGAGAAGGGATGTTTGGATCGTGTTAACTACCCAGACAGATGCACTTCGGCATGTCTGCATTTATGGAATCCATATGTTGTCGTGGCAAATGAAAGGACAGCAACACGTACTTACAATAGACTTAGAATAACAATACACATTCAAAAAGGAGCCGGCACATTCTTCAGCCTGCAACCCTTCTCTTAGATCTACCTCTAGAGTTGTACGGAGAGGCATCTTTTCAACCTCCCTGCCTCCTCACGAGGGGGTTTTCTTTTTTCTTTTCCCTCCCCTCCCTTTCTTTCCTTTCCTTTTCTTTTCTTTTCTTTTTTCTCAATGTCCCCAATCCCCCTGCAGAAGGAAACCCAGGGCCAGAGACTAGGCTTTTTCTTAGTAAGATCTACTAAGACCCCTTTCACCCTCCCTTCCCCTTAAGACTGGCCCATCTTAAGCCCTTAGACCAAAGAATAGCTGCTCACATTGCAACCCCGGATTCTGAAAATTACAGGGGAACAGATTCTCACTCAAGCTCATCATCCACAGCTTCATCATTAAACCAACAAGTCTATGCTGTATTTGCAAAGAAGTGGCTTCAAACCAATCTGGAAACACAAACCCCCAGCGAGAGAGCACCCACAGCTCTGTGCAGGACCTGCATTTATGTGCACCTTATATATTGTTGTGCACATATATACACACACAAATGCAAAAACACCCAAAGGCATTCCAATGCACATTTATGTAACCCCTTTATGCATGCATCTTTGTGTTTTTATATATATATATCCATTCATTTGAGCGAGTGGCAGAGAAATGTACACATGAAAGCAATATTTAGCTTACATTCCATTTTCCCTCCCTTTTGTAAATGTTTTAAAAACAGGTTGGTCTAAAATTTTCTGCCCTCTTGCCAGCTAAATGAAGGATTTAGATTCTGAATTTCTTGGTTCCTCTTTTCATTTTGTACGTAAAATAATCCACATAGATGCTGGATTATCACCTAAGCATTATTCAATCATACAAGCTTGGTACCTCGCCTCCTTATAACGAATTCACCCAGTAAAATTAGCATAAGTATTTACCAGATTAAGCTGACATTTTCCTATATTGTAACAAGAAATACATTCATATCCAGCATTCCCCCCAATAGCCTGTACCAGTGGAGGTACTGACTTCCTCCGTGCCGTTTTGTGGAAGAAACAAGCTGTTCCCTTCTAGTACTATTTACATTTTTAAAAGAAAATAAATACATATAGCATTTAAGTGAGATTCAAGATCTACAAGGAGAAATTTGATTCTGCTACATCTTAAAAATATAAACTAACAGATTTATGAAGATTTGTGAAGACAGATAAAAAGGAAGAAAATATACTCCTGAGGGTCCGAACAATTTTCCTTACCTGATGTATTATGGAAAAATTCAGAATTTACCAGTCTTCCTTCAGTCAGCTACATTTTACACTGACCTGCACTTTGGACTGAAAGGGAAAAAAAAAAGATTAACTGTTGCCAATGAAAAATTTAAAATAATAATCAGAAACCGGACAAACTGAAGGTAAAAATATACAATGGCTACAAAAAGATAAATATTTATTTAATCAAAGTAGAGGTTGTGTTTGGACTGTAGGAATGTTTCATCCTTCCCTTAAAAAAAAGCAAGCAAGAAAAAAGCCAGAGTCTTTGCAGGCTCCTGGAGAGTCCCCATTGTCCAGGGCTATCGAGAGCCCAGAATGGCATTAACCTCACAAAAGACACATTGTGCAGGGGACAAAAAAAAGCCCCTTCTTCTACAATAACTTTTAGCTTTTTTATTTTTAGAAAATGACAAAGGTTTTGCAAGCACTGACTCGTGAAACCTGTAGCAAGCCAGGCTGGACTTGGCTTTATTGATCAGCTGTCCCGCATGGAAAAGCAGCCAGGCAAAGTTTGAATGGCAACCTAGATTTGGCTCATAGAGAGGAAACCCCTGATTTTTCTAAATGTGTTTTCTTTTTCTTTTTCCTAAATAAAACAGCATTATTTCCCAGGGTGAATTCAGAAGGATTAAATGAGGTAACCCTGCAAAACCCTAAACCGGTTTTCTCCCCCCCCCAGTCTTGACCAAGAAGCTGCATCCTCTTAAGAGCATTGGGAAATTTCTCAAAATGAAGAATTACTTTCTAATCAAACAGATTTTCTGATTAATCCCCAAATTCCTTCCAATCCAGCTAGGCTAGGGCAAGATTTTTTTTCCTGAGGAAAATAAGTTTTAGTGCTCTCTCTCTACCTGATGTCACAGGGTTTATTAATAATGCCTTCAAAAACATAAATGTTTATTTGTTTGCAGATCACTTAAGGTGCAAACTGCATTTTATTCTAGACATTGTAATTCCAATGCTACTAGTTCATATTTAGAACTTACATAAATACATACTTGTCATTAAAAAAATCATTGCAGTAACAGTGATGCTGTGGCTAGGATTTGAAAGGGGGGGGAGGAGAAAGAGAGAGAGAGAGACTCTTGTTCTTCCTGCGTTTGTTTGCTTGCTTTTTGGAGGTACCCTGCCCCGCCTAAGTGATGGCTTTGATGTACTGGGAATCGGTACAGTAGCAGGGTCCCTGGCTGCTGTCTTTGATTCCAGGGATCTCCTTTGGGCTCTGGTGGGATGTACCGCTCCTAGTCTTTATCTGAAATCCATCCTCTCATTTCAAGCCCTTTGGCTTCAAGACTCTGCTCCAAACTCTTGGAGGTAGCTGTAAGACTTCTTTCTTTCTTTCTTTTCTTTTCTTTTTTTTTTTGGCATTAGGGAAGGGGTATGTAATCCCACACCCCACACACACACTCTAGACCTTTCTTCGCGATTTAAATATATTGGCTTTCTTTCTACGAACTTGGTCTGAAATTATTTTTCACTGCCTTTATTACATCCCTGCTTTTGATGGCAAAATAGCTTCCTGTGTTTTGAAAACATCTGCTTTCCAGGTTTTACGCGAGAAAATCGATTTTACTTTTCTCTTAAGTCCAGAAAGGTAGAAAGTTGTACTTGTTTCCAAGTGCAACTTTCCCTTTCCTTCTCTTTCTTGAAGTTATCCCCCTTTCAGTTCTGATTCACTTTCCCCCTTTCATTTCTTCTAATCATCATTTCCCTCTTCCCCCTCTCCTTCTAAAGAATCAGAGAAGATTGATTGCATCTTATTTCAGAAGACAAAATTAACATTATTTTTTTTTTGTCTAGTCTACGGTATGTGTTAAAGTTTTCTCCATATTTTCTTCATCCATTCTCTGATTTGGAGGGAGGTCATTCCCCCGGTTTAAAAATCTCAGAATTTACAATTGAAAGTGGGCTCTATTCTTAATCTCTGCTGCTTCCAGCTCTTTCACTCCAACCTTGGCTTTAAGCTGCCCCACTCCATTATTGCATCCCCCTACTCTCTTCTTTGAAGGTGCTCTCTTCCTGTTTAATTTAAACATTGCTGCATTTGCAAAAAAAGGAAAAAAGAAAAAAAGAAAAACAAGGGGAAAAAAAGAAAAAGAAAGGAAAAAGAAAAAAAAAAACTAAAAAAAAAAATCTTAACCAGGTTCCTATTGTTGCTTCTCTGCATTTCACTTCACTTCTCGGTGTGCGTGTACGTGTGTGTGCGCGCGTGTGTGTGTCGTGTGTGTGTGTGTTTTTAATACATGCATAAACTTTTGGTGCCTCTCTCCCTCTTCCTGGGCTCTTCTCCCATCCTCTCTTCCTGCTCTCCTTGCCCTGCTCATCACTTTCCCCTGGTTTTTTTTTTTTTTT
>JAQZBX010090564.1:0-12497 GCA_029593785.1 Cabassous unicinctus
CTTTGGCACTAATACCATCAGACTTTCCATTTTCATTTAAAAACTGACACTGTATTCATGTTTGCTCTCTAACCCAAGCCCTGCCCTCTATCTTCCCTCTAGTTTCACATGACCTCATTTACTTTTTGACACTCTAAAATCTGGCCTTCAATCCTAAGGACATTAGAAACGCTGATAATGCTAAACCTAGTGTCATTTTTATTCTTTCTTTGCTTGCTCCTTAAATGTTGATGTTTTTCAGAATTCTCCCCAGTGACCTTCTCAAAATGCTCTTCCAAAGTAAACTGAAGTACTCTTTCGATTTTATTCTGTACATTGACAGGCACAGTCTTTATCTCCACCTTTCTCTAAAGTTTCAGATCCTAATACCCATGAGTCTTATAAACATTTCTGTGTGAATAAACCACAGGCCCCCAAAATGCAGCTTGTCCAAAGTATTCTCACCTTCGTCTCCAAACATTCTTCTCTCAGTGGCGTCATGATTCCCAGCATCTCCCACACCAGAAAACTAGCAGCCATCTAGGTGGGCAGTAGAAAAGAGTGGTTAGGAGCATAAACTCTGGAACTCCATTTCTTGGTAAAAATCCAGTTTTAACCATGCACAAGTCATGTGACCATGAACAACTTACTTAAACCTGTTCATGGCCCGAATTTCTCATCTCTAAGTTTGGGTTCTCATAGGGTCTATTGCACAGTGCTTTTATGGATATTAAATGAGTATTTATTTTTAAAGCACTTAAAACATGGGGAGCGGAAGTAGATCAAGTGGTTGAGCACCTGCTTCCCTTGTACGCGGTCCCAGGTTCGATCTCTGGTACCTCCTAAAACAGAAAAAACAAACAAACAAAAAATAATCCTCAACACATGTAAGCATGCCATAAAAACTTTGAAATAAACTCATCAACTTCTCCCACTCCCTTAGACTCCTACATTCAATCACCATAATTGCTCACTCTACCTCTGAAGTTTCTTATTCTTGCTACTGCTCCTTGAGGCCAGGTTTTTATCACTCATACAGAGTTATACAGTAAGCTCTTAACTGATTTATCTCGCTCCCTAAACACTCAGCTTTTGCACTGCTGCCAAAATGAGAATTTAAGACTGGAAATCTGATTGTGCCACTGCTTACCACGCGTGTGTCTCCCTGGATTATGTAGAATAAAGGTGAATCTCCTAAACCTGCCCTCTAAGGCCCTTCAAGGCAAACCCTTCCACCTTCATCTCTGAATGCTCCCTGGTTTATTTGCACCCCATGAACACTGAACAGCTATAATTTCTAACCCATTACTTTGTGTTATGTGTTCTAGCCTTCATATTCATCCATTGGCAGTTTCAGACAGAGGTACTACTATAATTTTACCTTTGTTTTTTTCTTTTACACGACACCTTTAATATAAAAACGATGAAAGCAATGTGTGTATTTTAATGTTGCTTGTAGCTCTGGATCCTTCTCCTCTTCATAGATTTTTTTCCTTTTTTCGGTGAACAGGTTGTATAAAATTTGATAAGGGAATATATCTATCTGGTCTATTTGCCAAACTTCTTTTTCAATCTGTATTTTCCAAACCCTATAGAAAAAAATCCCCTAATTTTCTTCACTTAAAAACTAATTTGCTAGTGCGAAAGCTGAGGAAATATAATTGGTTTTATTATCTATTTTACTTTCAAACAAAACGTAAAAGTTTACTTGTTTGATCCTCATTTCTCTTGACAGGAGTACAGGCATAGTATAAGACTTTTGATTAAAGGAAGTCTGACAACTCTTCACAGCTCATTCTTAATAATATTTTATTATTAAAATTTCAAATTCTTAAAGGTACCAGATACAGTCCTCTTTGAACTTTTAAGTTTTTCTGACGTTAAGCACAAAGTTCTAAAATCCTAGTGTCTCCATAATGCCTATTTATTTTATTTCCCTAATCAAGGGCAAAAACCAGGATTTACACTACTTCATAATATGTCAAAACGCCATCTTCTTAAATGTAAATGTAGCCCTAGGAGAGACTCAGAAAGGTACAATGTGTCAAGTGTTCTCCTCATGTATATGGAAACTCACCTTAATACAAATATATATGTCTCTTCAACTTTTCCTGATAGGAGGCTATAGAATTATCAATAACCCATGGTATTTCTAGAAAATCTCATCTGGAACTGTGCTTCTTGATAATTAATTATTGACATATTTTTAATATCGTTGCAAGTGTTCAAGTCTTCATTCTTTGAGGGTAAAATTGATTTTATGAAATAGTAAAAAAAAGTCATTTAAGTAAATACCAATATTTGTATTTAGTTCAGATAATTTTGAGTCTTAAAAACGATATTCAGACTTAGAGTATGGAGGTGGATTTTTTTTTTTTAATTGGCTTACAAATTTGTTGAAGGCAATTTCAAGATTGGTTTTAAAATTCTTTGAGCAACAGCAGTATTTTCAGAAATATATAGTCTTACAAAATGGCCAATTTGAAAGACTACTTTCATTTAGATATTTCTGTCTAGAGTGCTTAGCTTTTTTGAAAAAAAAAAAAAGTTTTTTTCATATTACACATATATTGCCTTAGGAAATGTCAGTCTTATGTATATTAAAATACTTTAAGGCCAAGTCAAATCATAAAGCGGGTGCTTTTTAATATGTGAATCTACATTTGAGCTCAGGGAAGCCCCATGGAGGAATATAGAAGGGAAATCTATACGCTGGACAAAATGAGATGGCAATATTCTTAGGAAAAGTTGTGATATAATGAAAAAGAATGTTGTGGGGAGAAATAATGTGTTCAGAAAGAGCAAAGAGGAAGAATAACTGAGGCAGGGTGCCTGGGAGAATAGCCCAATGATGGGTCTAAGGGAGATGAGCCTTGACCAGAAACAGGAAATAAATATACAAAACACAAAGGGAAACGCCTTCCTTGTTTTTGGGCATTAATGTTTT
Source organism: Cabassous unicinctus (assembly GCA_029593785.1). Classification (NCBI taxonomy): domain Eukaryota; kingdom Metazoa; phylum Chordata; class Mammalia; order Cingulata; family Chlamyphoridae; genus Cabassous; species Cabassous unicinctus. Next base: position 2,927 of record JAQZBX010090564.1, read on the forward strand.
CAAAAGTTAAGTCCTGCTCCCTGGACTGTAAGACTGGACAAGAGAATGACATTGTGCTTAGAAGAGAATACCTAATGCTTTTGCTTTACCTGTTTTATTATTTAACTTTAACTATAATAGGTTTCAGCCTCCCACATGTTCTGTAAGCAGAGCTGGAGAAGACAATAAAGGGAATTGTCGGGGAACAAAAGAAAATGAGAAAAGACTCTGAAGCCAGGAATGTAGTGTTTATGAGAAAAATCTTCTCTAGCAGCAGAATGTTAAATAAAAGTCAGGAGCTCTTAGGGAATCATTTGTCTGGGGTTTCCCTGGGGAGTACTATGAAGGGCCACTTTATTACCCAGGGTGAGAAATTCTGTACCTTCCACTTGGTGTGTGATTATAAATCTGTACCGTTTGATTGATTGATTGAGCAGTTGACTTCTCTGACTAAATGGACTGAGTGGGTAGATGACAAATGAACCAGCACAGTTATATACTAACCTCGGACTTCCGCTTAAATGGTCTCATTCGATTTTCAAAACAACCCAGGTGCATTATGTCAAGTAGGAATGATTTTATCTCCATTTTACCAGTTCAGAACCCAAAGCCCAAATGATTTCAACAACTTAGCCATGGGCACCTGCCTGGAAAATAGCAGAACTGGGACTTGAGGGAGTTAGATGTTAGGAAGTCTCCCTCAGTCTTCTATCCTCAATTCCGTCTCACAACGTATGAGTAAGAGAAAGGACTATGTGCCAGCCACTGTGTTGGGTGCTTTACCTGGAATACCCCAAGGACTGGGTATAATCTTGAATGCCTCTTTCCAGGTGAGTAAAACAGGCTTTGCAAGAACATAGAGGGAGGGTCTTCAGAGGCTGTTCTCCAGCCACTGCACTCTGCTCCTCAGTCTCACACATGCCTGTGTGCCAAAGCCATTGGAACATCAAGGGGACGAGGTCTGTCTCATTATCCATGGCCAAGCACACTGTGGCCATGTCAAATCTTCAGTAGATCTCTGATCATGGCAAATAAATAATATTAACTCATTCATTTATTTAACAAATATTTATTGGACACCGTCTTTGTGCCAGGCACTTGTACAAGGAGCTAGGATGAAAGAGTGAACAAGGCAAAGTCTGTGTTTTAATGGAACCAACATTCTAGAGTGAGGGGAAGAGAGAGTGAGCAAGAGAGAGAGAGAAAGAAATTAATGTATGATATAATGTTGAATGATGATAAGTGCTGTAAAAAAAAAGATACCAATTTTGTGACACAATCAGATTTATAGCCTAATGAGGAACTTAACTAAGAGGTATACTGGGATATTTGTATTTGATTACGTAAATGAGATGGTAAACCTCAACCACTTTTTAAAATTATTTCCCTAATTCTTAACTGTTTTGTTTTTTTAAAAAATTTCTTGTCAACTCTTTCTCATGCAAAATAGCCAGTCTTTTTGCAAGCTTCCTTCCCTTCACTTTTATTCCTTAGGCTTTTTGAGTATGGCAGATAACTTGATTTCCAGTTGAGAAACCCTTCACCACAGACACAATCTGCTTCTCTTCCATATAGAAGAGCACATATCACGGTAAGAAAGTACAGCCAACATATACTGTGTGACAACACATGCCAAAATAACTGTTATGTGTCACTGACCTTAGAAAATAATTTAATGATCTGTTACAAAAGTTGGATTAGAATTTCCAAATTTGAAAATATTCTTCAAATTCACATCTGAAAATTATAGAACTATCTATTTCTCCCTTCAAATCAGCCAATGTTTGCTTCATATATTTTGGAGCTCTGTCATTACATGCATATATATTTATAATGTTCATATCTTTCTGTTGAATTTTTCCTTTATCAGCATATAGTGACTTTTGTTCTTCATAACAGTTTTTGATTTAAAGTCCATTTTATTTGATGTTAGTACAACTAACTCAACTCTCTTTTGGTTTTTACTTGCAAGGTAAATTTTTTCCATCCTTTCACTTTCAACCCACCTGTATCTTTGAATTTAGATGAGTCTTTTCTAAACAGCACAAAGTTAGGTCATATTTTTTTACCTATTTGGTCAATCTCTGCTTTTTGAATGGAGAGTTTAACTCCTTTACATTTAAAGTAATTGCTGATAATGCAGGACTTTTTCTACCATTTTGCTATTTGGTATTTTGTACATCTGATACCGTATTCACCCCTCGATTCTTTTCTTAATGCCTGCTTTCATATTTATTTGATTTTTCGTAGTATAACACTTTGAGTCCCTTCTTTCTCATTTCCTTCTATCTATATTTTCCAGACATTTTCTTTGTGGTTACCATGGGGCTTAAATTTAAAATTGTAAATCAATAACAATCATGTTTGATTTGATACTAATTTAACTTCAGTAGCATACACACTGTGCCTATACCCTTCATTCCCCAATCTTTTTTGTTGTACTTGTTGCACATTATATCTTTATATATTATGTATCCAAAAGCATAGCTTTATTATTACTGTTTAATACATTTGCATTTTGGAACTTATAAGAAGTGGAAAGTAGAGTTACCAAAAAATACAACACAGTACTACTGGCATTTATAGTTACCCATATGGTTACATTTACCAGGGGTCTTTATTTCTTTATGCCATTTTGATCTACTGTGTAGGAGAATTCAATACACCACTTTCAATAATGGATAGAAAACATTGACCAATAAGGAACATTGATCAATAAGGAAATAGAATATTTGAATGATACTATAAACCAAGTAGGATTAACAGATACAATTCATTCAAAAAAAGCAGAATACATTGTTGTATAGTGCATGTGTCATTCTCCAAGATAGACCATATGTTGGGTCACAAAACAAGTATCAATGAATTTAAAATATTGAAATCATGCACTGTATCTTCTCTGACCACAGTGGAATGAAGCTAGAAATCAATAACAAAGGGAAGACTGGAAAATTCAAAATATGTGGAAATTGAATAACACACTTAACAACCAATGGGCCAATGAAGAAATCACAGGGGAAAGTAGGAAATATCTTGAGCTGAATGGAAATGAAAACTCAACAAACCAAAATTTATGTATCAAAGAAGACCTAAATAAATGGAAGAATATTCCTTGTTCATGGAATGGAAGACTAAATATTTCTAAGAAGTCAATTCTATCCAAAGTGATGAATAGATTCAACACAATCTGAATAAAAATTTCAAAAACCTTCTTTGCAGAAATGGAAAAGCCAATAATCAAATTTCTATGAAAGGGTTAAAGACCTCAAAAAGCCAAGACTATCTTTAAAAACACTGAAGTGGAGGACTTAAGACTTCTTGATTTTAAAACTTATTGCAAAGCTTCAGTTATCCAAACAACATAATGCTGGCACAAGGACAGACATATAGACCAATGAAACTGAACTGAGAGCTCAGAAACAAACCCTCACATCTATGGCCAATTATTTTTGATAAGGGTGCCAAATACACTCAATGCAGTAAAAATAGCCTCTTCCACAAATGGGGCTGGGAAAACTGTGTATCTATTCACCAAAAGAATGAAGGTGGCCCCCTACCTCACGCCCTAAACAAAAATAACTCAAAATGGATCAGAGACCTAAATATAAGAACCAAAACTATAAAATTCCTAGAGGAAACAAGGTCTTAGAGACCTTGTATTAGGCAATTATGCATTAGATTTTACACAAAAAGTACTAGCAACAGAAGAACAAATAAATAAATGAAACTTCAACAAAATTAAACAAAATACTTCTGTGCATCAAAGGATTTCATCATGCGAATAAAACCACAACCTACAGAATGGGAGAAAATATTTGGAAACCACATATCCAATAAGGGTTTAATACCTAGAGTATATAAGGAAATCCTACAACTCAACAGCAAAAGACAAACCCAATTTAAAAATGGGCAAAAGATTTGAATAGATATTTTTCCAAAGAATATATACAAATGTCCAATAAGCACATAAAAACATGCTCAACATCACTAACCATAGGGAAATGCAAATCAACACCACAATGAGATAACATTTCTCACCCACAAGAATGGCTACCATTTAAAAAATGGAAGGTAATAAGTGTTACAGAGGATGTGGAGAAACAGAAATACTCATGCATTTTTGAGAAGGTAAAATGATATAGTTCCTTTGGAAAACATCTTGACAGCATCTCAGAAAGTTAATTATAGAATTACCATATGGTCCACTAATTCCACTTATTGTTAATTCCACTTATTGGATAATTCCACTTATCCAAAAGAATAGAAAGCAGGAACTTAAACAGTTATTTGCACACTGATGTTCATAGCAGCATTATTCACAATTGTCAAAAGATGGAAGCAACACAAGTTGCTATCAACAGATGAGTGGCTAAACAATATATGGTATATACATTCATTGGAATATTATTCAGCTGTGAAAAGTAATGAAGTTCTGATACATGTTTGGCATCTTGTATGAATCTTGAAGATATCATGTTTAGTGAAGCAAGGCAGACACAAAAGACAAATACTGTATGATATCACTGATATAAAATAATTAGACTAAGTAAATTCTTAGAATCTAGAATACAAGTTACCGGGGGATGGTGTGAGGTAGAGAATGGGGAGTTAATGCTGCATTGGTACAGAGTTTCTGTTTTGGGTGATAGAAAATTTTGGTAATGGATGGTGGTGATGGTAGCACCTTGTGAATGTAATTAACATTGTGGGATTATATATTTGATGTCATTAAAAGGGGAAATTTTAGGCTGTGTATATTTTACTAGAATACAAATTATAAAAAATAGCCATAGGACTATACAACACAGTGAACCCTAATCAGTTTAATCTAATAATCATTAATTTCTCTTTTATGTTAGTTTCCTCTGGTTCTTCCATTCATATGCTGGTCTCTAGATCTTCCTGCTTGTGGTAGACTATATTGACACTGCCCAGCTCTGAATCAGATTGCCAGGAAGACAGTGAAGCATTTTTATCTATGAACTGTGATAATATGTGCATTTGTATAAAAATGTTCTTTATGTATTGTTGAAGAAACATAGTTTTATTGTATAGATTATCTATTTTCCCTTCCTAGACTCTAACGACCTGGGCTATAGGAGGTAGTGTTTTTAGTGGGTATGTCTGGAGCATGTGACCAAAGGAGGTGGGAGGCACTCCATGTTAGGGAAGGTAAGATTTGATAGGTTATTTGGTATGAACATTTTTTGGTTTGGCAGAGGAAGAGAGCTAAGTTACAGGCAACTCTTCTTCTGAACACACTTGCCAGAGGTGATTATTCTTTTGAATCTTTACAGATTGCTTTAGTTTCTGCTGAAGCATATACCATGAAATGGTTTGGCTTAAAGAAAGGGAATTTATTAGCTTACGGTTTTGAGGCTGGGAAAATGTCCAAATCAAGGTGTCCTCCAGGAGATGGCATTCTGGGGCTGGCTCTTGGTGGCTCTTAGTCTTTAGCTTGTCATATAACAAGGCACATGTGGCATCTTCTAGTCTCTCCCTTCTCTTCTGGGTTCCACTGATTTCAGTTTATGGCTGCCTTTTTTCTCTCCCTCTCTGTCTCTGTCTCTCATACATACTCTCTCTCTCTGTATTCCTTCTGTTTGTAAAGTACTCCAGTAATAGGATTAAGACCTATCCTGAATAAGGTGGGTCACACCTTGACTGAAGTAGCTTCACTCACAGAATTGGACTAGATTTAAGAACATGTTTTCCTGGGGTACTTATAGTTCAAACCACAACTCAGACTGAAAACCATGCACGTCTCTTGACTCTTTCCAGAGTGTAGAAAAGACCACTGGACTGGAAGTTGCCAGCAAACCCAGGTGCCATATCTGGATATGCTTCTGAGCTTGGACAAATGAGCTGACTTCTCTGGGTTTAAACTGGTATTGATTTTACAAATTACTGTATGTCCTTTAAAGAGATAGTACATGTAAAAACAGGACCAGCACACTTATCAGTGTTATATTTATACATTTTAGTGTCAATCTAGCCTTTTTTCATAAAATCTTTAATTACAGAAAATTTGTGTATGGTTGAAAATTTCCATCACATACAAAAATAGACAAAAATAGTATAATGAACTCCCATGTACCCATCACTTAGCTTCAAGAATTATTAAGTCATGGCCAATCTTCTTTCATCTATACCCCCCACCTAATTCCATTCCTTCATATTAGTTTAAAGCAGTAAGTATATGTCAGTACATATCACTAAAAAATGTTTGCTCTGTATTTCAAAATCCAGTTCTTATCATCAAATTCTTAGTCAGTGTTGAAGTTTCTAATTGTCTCATGAATCTTTTATTTTTTTAAATTTTTTTTAACATTTTAATTTTTTGTGTCAGGAGCCAAAAAGGCCTATATATTGCCATTGGCAGTTGTCTTCTAAGTCTCCTTTTGATCTTTAGGTTTCTCCATTCCCCATTCCCTCCACTGTCAGCCCTACAATTTATTTATTAAAGGGACTGGCCCTTTTGATTGAACCTGTAGTTGATGTTGGAGTGGGTAGGTGTACGTCCAGGAGGCTTGAATCTCTGGGCTGTCCATGTGCCAGCTGGGCCCTGAGCCTCAGCAGAGTTGCAGCACCTACTCTCCAGCTCATTGGACTCACCCAGGACAGCTGATGGGGAGGTGAGGATAGACAATCACCACACCAAGGGACCGAGAGTGTCTACAAATCTCATCCATCAGCCATATGGGATCGAAGCCCCCTCTCAATTAGAGGTAGAGTGGACATCACCATCCCAGAATCCTCAGGATTGGGGAACAAAATATGAACTAGAATAGACTTACTGGTTTTCACTATAAACTTATTGTGATTCTAACAATGGAAGAAATTATATCATTGATGTGGAGACAGTGGCCACTGGAGGTGCTGAAGTCAGGGAGAGGGAAAAAGATGTGTAATATGGGGGCATTTTCGGGACTTGGAATTGACTTGGATTACATTGCGGTGACAGATTCAGGCCATTATATATCCTGCCATAGCCTACAGAACTGAGTGGGAGAGAGTGTAAACTACAATGTAAACTATAATCCATGCTTAGTGGCAATGCTCCAAAATGTGCTCATCAATTGCAATGAATGTACCACACTAATGAAAAAAGCTGTTAATGTGGGGGAAAGTGGGAGGTGTGGGGAGTGGGGCATATGGGAATCCCTTATATATTTTTTTATGTAACAATTTATGTAATCTAAGTATCTTTTAAAAATAAATAAAAATATTAAAGAAAAAAAAAGGGACCTTTTTCCTATGGATTTCCTAGAGTCTGGACTTTCCTGATTGCATTCCACCCCCCCTGTTGTCTTCATTTCCTGTAAGTTGCTCATTGACTCTAGAGGCTTGACCAGATTCAAGTTTAATTTCTTTTGAAAGGCTGCTTCACAGGTGGAGCAATGTTTGTTATCATTTCATTATAATAGCAGAGATTAATCCAGGCCTTAAGCCTAGATTTATTAGGCATCAATATATTCATTAATACATTAGGCAATATTTTAATACTCTATCATTTTTCATAATTTGTTGACTGTAATACTTTGATAAGTATAATTCCTATTTTGCTTACTATTTCATGCAGGTCATATGGGAAAGTAGTATAGGTTATATAGGAAAGTCAAGATAAATGCTTGATCCTTTCCCTTTATTTAATAGTTTTCCAGATTGTTTACTAGTGTCCTCCAATGGTGGCCAATTAGGTTTATTATTTTTATTATTATTATGAACCCATGTATTTAAGCATACTTAATGTGCTCCAGTCTATTGTGGATTTTGTCCTTGATGATGTTCACATAGTCTCATCTTCAGCCATGAGACCTTCGTAAAGCTGCCTTCTTTATTGACATGAACTAGTATCTTTCAAACTTCTTGCTAGTTGCTGTAGTACAAAGTGCTAGACTCACTTTGTACATTTTCTGTCCCAGACCTGGAAATAGCCATTTCTCTATGGAAGTTTGGCCTTTTTTAGTGGAAAAAGTCACTTTAATACCAAAAACTTGGGCTCTAGGTGTGCTCAGTGCCGTTGAGTGTCATTGGCTCATCTTTATTTCTAGACCTTTGGGAGGACATAGCTAGGTTGAGTGTGTGTGTGTGTACAAACATTTAAGATAAAATACATTATAAATTCTTACTGATGCTTTCAATTCAGGTTCAGGAACAAAGGATTTTTATGTAATCTCTTTTACCTTTCATTTGTACTTGATTTCTCCCAATCCAAGAATGCTGTTTCTGAAGGAAAACGTAGATGATAGAATTATCACATAATTATTTATGTGTACATTCCACATTATACACATACCACTCCTAACAATAATGGCGTGATTACTGAATAGAGTTTAAAATACGGCTTGCAGTTCTTTTAATCTTTACTTTATATACCACTAGGGTTGCATAGTTGAATTACTGTGCCTTAAAGTCATTTGGAATAGTGTTTCTCTGTGTGGGTATTTCACCAGTCGGATGCACACTTAGGCTAATTTTCTTTATCTTATCTCTCTCTTCTGATCGATTGCAGGCTTTAAAAAAAAAGTTTGTAATAATTATGTAAAACACAGTCTTTCCAGTCAATTATACAAACCAAAGTAGATGCTAAAGAAGTCTAGCTTCTATCTTAACCCACTACCTTTTTCTCTTCCCTCCAGTCTTATGACTTCTCAATCAATTTTAATGATTTATAAGCAGATATGTATATATTTTAATAGTGCCCCTTTCTGTCCTTAGATAATTGTCAGCACAATACACATATTTTTTTCTCCTCATTGCTTTCTTATATTTTTTGTATGTTGATTGTATAAACTGCTGCTTTACTGAATTCTCCTGGAGATTTTATTAGTGGTATGTAGAGATATTAATTTCTTTTTATAGCTGTGACTCTTTAGTATGATGAACTACAGTTTATTCACCCTGTCCCCTCTTAATAGCCATATGGGTTGTTTCTAGACTTTTGCTTTTACAAATAATACTATAATGAAAGTCTTGTGCTTTCCCTATTTTTGCCATTGCATCTTTTTAAAAAAATTTTTTAAAGAAACTTTAGATTGCATAAATGTTGCATAAAAAATATAAGGGAGTACCATATGCCCCTCCCTCTCCCACACTTTCCCACCTTAACAACATCCTTCATTTGTGTGGTACATTTGTTACAATTGATGAACACATAGTGAAGCATTGCTACTAACCAAGGACTATAGTTTACATTATAATTTACACTCTACTCCATATAATTTTATAGGTTTTGACAAAGTATATAATGGCCTATATATGTCATTGCAATGTCAGGCAGGACAATTTCAAAGTCCCCCCAAAATGCCCCTAAGTTACACCTATTCTTCCCTCTCCCTCCCCTCAGAGCCTCTGGTGGCCACTGCCTTTAGAGCAATGAGAAAAGTTCTTCCATTGCTAGAATAATAATAAGTCTATAATAGAATAATAATAAGTCTACTTTAGTCCATTGTTCATTCCCCAATCTTGAGGATTTGGGGATAGTGATGTCCACTCTATTTCTAATTGAGAGGGGGCTTAGAGCCCATGGGGCTGATGGATGGAACTGTCTTGCTTGCAGTTGCAGACTCTCTCTGTTCCTTGGGATGGA
>JAQZBX010090565.1:0-12497 GCA_029593785.1 Cabassous unicinctus
ATATAGACGCAAAACTCCTCAACTAAATACTTGCAAACAGAATAGAAAAGCTCCTGAAAAGAATTTTACACTGTGATCACGTGAATTTTATCCCCAGGAGGCAAGGTGTTTTAACACAAGAAAATAAATCAGTGTAATAAACCACATTAATAAATTGAAGTAGGAAAACCACAATCTCATCTTGATTTTTTTTTTTTAGTTACCAGGCCTGGGGATTGAACCCAGAACATTGTGTGTGCTTAACCACTTGAGCTACACTGGCTCCCTCCATGGCTTTGTTTTTCACAATGATTGGCATTGTTGTGGGCCAATATAAGTCAGAGGAGGAGCTAAGAGTTTCAATTTTGCATAAAGGCAAAAAGGGGAGTATTTTATTAAATTTGCCATAAATAGTTTTTTTTTGTTTTTTTTTTTTTGTTTGTTTTCTACTATGAATAGAAAACAAGTAACATTAGGATAACAACTGCCTTGTGACTCAAAAATATATTTTCCAATGGCAAAATTACCATCTAATAGATTATGGCGATTAAAGTTAACAAAATACTATGTATTTAAATAACTTGCTTGATCTTCCCAAAAGCACAATGAAGTAAGCAAAATATTTATCTTGTTATCCATTTTTACAACTGTAAAATTCTAGACAACTGTCTGTGAGTTAAGTAAAATAAAAAAAGATTGATACTAGGTGATTAACAAAGCCGAGATTAAAAATCTATACTTTTGAAATAATAAAAACAATTAATCTTTTACTACTAAACAGATTCTGAAAAATGATTACAATTGTGAGGGATAGCTATTTTGCCATTTTTTGTTAAACGCACGTTTTTGGTTCTTGGTGCAGAATATGAGCACTTCAGAATTATTGGAAATCATATGATGAATTGACATCTACTATTATTTCTGCCTACAGATGTACCAGAATTCAGAGCTTAGCATGCCAAATAAGACATCAATAACAGAATTCATTCTTCTGGGACTTACGGATGACCCAGACTTAGAAATCCTGGTATTCTTCTTTATGTTCTTCACGTACTTATTGAGTGTAAGTGGAAACACAACCATCATCATGTTAACACTGACAAATGCTTCTTTGAAGACTCCCATGTATTTCTTCCTCAGGAATTTCTCACTATTAGAAATTTCATTCACAACAGCCTGTATTCCTAGATTTCTCATCAGCATTGTTACAGGAGACAAAACCATTTCCTATAATGCTTGCTTGACACAAGTATTTTTTTTAATCCTTCTGGGGGCAACAGAGTTTTTCCTTCTGGCTGTTATGTCCTATGATCGCTATGTGGCTATCTGCAAACCTCTACATTACACAAGTATAATGAGCAACAATGTCTGCAACAGGCTTGTCATCAGCTCCTGGTTAGCTGGTTTCCTCATTATCTTTCCTCCAGTGATTATGGTTCTCCAACTGGATTTCTGTGACTCCAACGTTATTGACCATTTTGGGTGTGACTTTTCTCCTTTGTTGTTGATTTCTTCCACAGATACAGCATTTTTAGAGCTCATGGGATTTTTCCTAGCTGTATTCACACTCATGGTAACTTTGACCTTGGTGATTATCTCCTACACACTGATCCTTAGAACAATTCTGAAGTTTCCTTCTTCCCAGCAAAGGAAAAAGGCCTTATCCACATGTTCTTCCCATATGACTGTGGTTTCCATTTCTTATGGGAGTTGCATTTTCATGTACGTCAAAACTTCAGCAAAGGAAGGGGTGGCTTTTAGCAAAGGTGTAGCAGTACTCAATACCTCCATTGCTCCCATGCTGAATCCCTTCATTTACACCTTAAGGAACCAGCAGGTAAAACAAGCCCTTAAAGTTTTGATCAAAAAAATGTTATTAACAAAGAATCATTAATTATTGTTAAATCTATACCCACAAATAAACTATAAATAAACACAAACTATTGTTCTAGGTGTTAAATATACCCAAGGAAACAAAGGTTCCTGCCATGGTAGAGTTACCTTTGAAGATCAAGCATCGTTACTATGTAAATAAACTAATACTCAGTTAAAGCTAAGAAAATAAGGAAAAAGTATAAGGAAAAGGGAAGGGGAGGCTTCAAATTAAATAGACTTCAAAGATTTCAGTTATTATAAGGTTCTTTTGATTGTATTTTTTCTATATTAAAACTGATTTCCTTGTGTAATCTTTTTTCCATTTCTCTAATTTGCCAGTTCTGTATGTTCATCTATTTTGCACATACAAAGCATAGGACGATTGTGAGGTGTGACTAAAAAATGAAAGAACGAAGAGTCTTCCTCTTTATTTTAAGATAATATGTAGCAAACATTAGAGAGAATCAAATCCTACCTGAAGATAAATTAACCTAAAGAAAAATAGATATCAACCCACAGTTAAAGAGTGGAATTGACCATAAATTTGAGACCTACAAAATTGTTCAACATGATATTTATTTATTGGAAAGGGCTCAGATTTCTCTTTACACTTATTGAGTATTATATTGAACAAGATATTCAGAATCTTTATTGCAAAAGTAACGGAGTAACTAGGATCTTCCACTATGAAAACAGAATATTTTAAACTCTTTATGTTACTGTTCCATCAAATGCAGAGAAAGAAAAATAAAAAGAACCAAATATAAGTTAAGTGGCATGTGAGACACAGTAAAACTTGATAACATACATGGAATTAAAGTCATAAATATAAGAAAGAATTTTGCAGAAGCAATATTTGAATAGATAATCACCAAAGTTTTCCATAGTATATTAAAACTATCTATTCATTGTTTCATAAACATCATTAAACCCCTCAAAGACTCAAGGAAAACCATACAGTGTACATCATAGACAGTGTTAGAAGACAAACATAATTAGAAAACATCGAAAGCATTCATTATCATCAGTAATAAGGAAAGCAACCTACTTTAAGTAGAAATTGGAAGACAAATACAATGGAGTAACACACTGATATTAAAAATTAAAAAAAAAAACTGCCAAAACATGAAAATAGCTATCAAAGGAAAGGCAAACAAACACAAAAGAAAGTTTTTCTAGGTTATGAAAAATGATCCTATTCTAAGCACCCTCTCAATTGGAAGCAAAGTGGGCATCACCATCCCCAAATCCTCAAGATTAAGGAATGAACAAAAATAAGGGGGAATGTAACTACAGACTAAAGTAGACAATATTCTAGTAATGGAATAATATGATATAAAGGCAGTGGTCACAAGGGATTCTGTTGGGAGGAAGAGGGAAGAATAGATGTAACATGGGGCATTTGGGGACATTGGAATTGTTCTGCATAACATTCCAATGATGGATACAGGCCATTTAACATTTTGTCAAAACCTATAAAATTATGTGAGGCAAATTGTAAACCATAATGCAAAGTTTAGACCATGGCTAATAGCAATACTTCAATATGTGTTCATCAATGTTAACAAATGTACCCCACTAATAAAAGATGTTGTTAATGTGCAGGGGGAGGGGAAGGGAATCCCCTGTATTTTTAATCTAATATTTATGTAATCTAAAGCATCTTTAAAAATAATAAAATAAAATAAAATGAATTTAAAAAAATAGAAAAGAAAAGCAAAATGACCCCAAATGAAGGCATGTGAGTGAAACAACAGTAAAACTCATGTCTTGTGGATTTTAAAATATGCATAAAAGTAAAATATGTGACAATAGCATCAAAGTCAGGAATTGGCTGCATGTATATAATTCTTGTAACTTTCTTATGATGTTTTTTCAGGATATGCTAAAAATATTAAAGTGGACAGTAAAAAGAAAATAATGAATGCTATAAAAATTACAAAACTCAAAAGGTAATAAATTATATAAAAAAGTGTAATGAAAAAAGTGCTTAATCCAAATCATTCCAGGAATTGAGAAATAAAGGAATGAAGAACAGATGAGGTAAATAGAAAACAACTAGCAACATGTTATACTTAAAATCACCTAAAACATAATTGTTGTAACAATTATTGTAATTGCTGATAAATATAGAAATATTTATAGATATTTAGAGAAAATGAAAAGGCAAACTATCAGAACCAGTTTTTAACTTGTATTATTACATGAGAGAAAAATTAAATATAACAACATTAAGTATTTGGAAGTAAGAGGATGGGATACATAACTATCCAAAACAAAACAAAACAATGGAAAGTGATGTGGCTATATGAGTATCAAACCAAGTAGACCTTAAGACAAGAAATATCACTGGAGATAAGAAGTGAAATTTTATATTGATAATGGGGTCAACTAAATTATAACATACAAATCTTAGATATGTCTATTCCTTGTAATTAGACACCAATATAGTTAAGGCAAAGATTGGCAACAATAATAAGAGAAAAAGACAAATCCACAATCCGACCTAGAGCCTTTAATACATTTTTCTGAAATCAACTTTTCACAACTGCTGTTCCATGAAAGAATTAAGATGCCTCAAATGTGAAAAAAAAAGGGGGGGGGAAGGCCATATTAAATGTAGAATAAATTATTTTCAAATGACATCTTCAAATAGCTCTATAGGGTGATATTCCATAGTAATTGCATATAATGTAAAAAACAACTTGCTTGCATGGCTTTTCTTTTTCATATCACTAAAATCTTTGAACATTTCTGCGTCTTTCTACCTAAGGTATGTTTCTTTAAGCAGCATATAGTTAAGCTATTTTTGAGCTCCACTTTAAAAATCTTTTATTTGGCATTAATCTATTATTATTCCACTTACTGTTACATTTCCTTTTATGCGTTGTCATATTGTGATCTCTTTCCCCTGCTTTCTACTTCCATGTTGTGGTATTGGCCAGTTTTAGTGCAGCCTGCCACCTTTGTCTGGAACACAAAATTACATCCTGTGCTCAGGACCAGGTGTGTCAGTCTGGCAGGATAAAATACAAAACTTTAGGAGATAAGGGACTATGAGTAAATTCCTCCCAGGATTGCCCCTAGAATATGTAAACACTGAAGACAATTCATTCTGGTGGGCACTCTGGTGGTTTATCTGTCCCTTGCAGGGAGGAAGTGGGGTTCCTACACTGCAGCAGCACAAGAATATAAGAAAGGGCTGCTAAGCATAGAACATCTACCTATGAATTGAGACCAACTGGATATGGGGAACTGACCACACTAGGGATGTGACCTTGCTCTGTCTTTCCATCAGAGCCTGTTTGAGTTGTGGTTTTGGTGGTGACCCTGAACTCTGTATTAGAGTGGGATGACATCTCTTTAAGAGTCTCTCCTTCAGACAAAGAGTGCCCAGTTTTCCCTGCATATGAAGACATCAGCCTTATTGAATTAAGGCCCACCCTGATTCAATTTGGTATCATCCAAATAGGATCCTTGAAGGTCCTTTTACAAATGAGTTCACAGCCAAAGGCCAGGAAGTAGGAATTGAACATACCTTTGGGGAAGAAATGATTCAATCCACCACCATAGGTTAATATGATTCCTGTTAGTTCATCTTTATACATGCATTCTAGATACAACTGTCTTGTGCTTCCATCAGTTTCTCTTTAAAAACCTCAATTCTGGCTGCTTTGTGGCTTGCTTATCAGTCACTGGGTAATCTGTCACTTTAGATGTTAGCACTTGATTTTTCTCACCCTTATGTACAGAGAACTGTCGCATGTGTCCCTGGAGTAAGAACTGGCAAAGTGACTGAAGCATAACCTGGCACAGTCATAGGTTCCCTGTGATTCTCCTGAACTAAAAATTGTTCTCACCAAAAATGTCAGCTATGTTTTGAATGTTATCCTTGCAGGTTAATGCATTCTGTCATCTCATCTCACTTTTACATCTTCCCTCCCAACCAGATAATGTTTTCCATAAAGAAGGCTGAGAATCATGAAGTTAGGATTCTGAAGTCTCTTAGGTCTCCCAACCAGTGTACAATTTTTGGTACAGTCTCATGGAATTATATTTTTTGAGGTAAAATTCACATCACATAAAATTCATCATTTTAATTATTTAACACTGTACTGTTTAGTGGTTATTAGTAGATTCATAAGGCTGTGCAACAATCACTACTATTTAATTCCAGAACACTTTCATTAACCCCTCCCACAAAAAACTAATCTCCATTAAACAGCAACAACCCTTTCCCCCCTGGCAACCACTAAGGTGTTTTCTGTCTCTATGATTTTGCCTACTTTGGGACACATCATACAAATGGAATCACAAAATATGTGACCTTTTGTATCTAGTTTCTTTCATTTAGCATAATGTTTTTAAAGTTTGTCCACCTTGTAGGCTATATCAGTAATTCATTCCTTTTTATGGATGAATAAAATTCCATTGTATGGATAGACCACATTTTGTTTATCAATTCATCAGTTAATGAACATTTTTGATTTTTTTGACTATAACTATTGGTGTTATTAGCCTTTGCATACCAGTTTTGTTTTGAACCATACCACCCTTAGATGACCATTCTAATGTTGAAAAGACCTCATGATGATGCTAAAGGGTCATTAAAATTGGAAGGAAGAATATCTGCATTCCTTACTCTTTCTGAGATAGAAACAACACTTTAGCAATGGAAATATAGAAGAGTCATATTTGAATTGCAATACAGTCATATGTCTAAATGTGGAAGTCTTATTTAAAAGAATTTTACAAAAAAATGTTATCACTACAGGCAATTCTTCCCACTATATGCTAAGAATATTTTTAAAAACTCAAGAGAGAAAATTAATAATGCTGGATTTTACCTAAAAGTAATTCTACATAAAAAAGAAAATAACAGCAAATGAAAACTTCAGTCAAAATATGATCATATTACTGATGGTTTTACCATAATGTATCTTTTCCTAAAATTGTGAAAATATTTGAGTACAGGTGTTTCCATGTTTGTGTGGCATGCTCTTAATAAAATATCATATTATAGACATCAATAAATTCAAATTATCCTAATATTTGTTCATGAGCATGAGTTTTAGAAACTTTTAATGAGTTGATTCATTGGAAATTTAGTAGCTTTTAGTCATTTGTAGTCAATCATTCATAAGATATGAAGAAAGACTTGGTAATTTTATCACAGAGTATAGTTCATCATGAGGACAGTTGTAAGGCAATCCTACCACAACGAATAATTTGAGAATGGTTGTTTTATCTCAAGTCTTTCTTATTTTAACTTTTTTATAATTTCAAAATTAAAAAAAACTTCTGAAAACAGTATGAAGAACTCTATAAAAAGAATTCCATATGCCCTTTATATAGAGTAATAATTGCTTAGATTTTTCATGATTTCCATTATCATTATCTTTATATATAACTATATTAATACACACATTTACATAAATATACATACTTTTATAATATAGTTTCATAGTGAGTTAAGACCTCTTGCCTTTTTATCCCTAAGTACTTCAGAGTATATTTCTTAACAAGAATAGTCTTTTTCATAACTGAAGTATAATTATTTATTAAAGTCAGTGTATCTAAAATTGATGCAAATCTGTTATCCAATTCATAGTCCATACCAACATTTTATAAAATTTCCCAGCAATGTCACTTATTTCTTTTCCCCCATATCCAGTTCTAGAATAACCAGGTTTATAATTAGATTTAGCCCTCATTTGTTAAGTTCCTTTAATCTGGAATGTTTTCTTACCCTTTCTTTAAACTATTGTATTGAGATTTTTGAAGAATACATGGGACTGGAGCTCATTTGATTTTCTTCAATATCAAATTGAATTTCTGATTGTTTGCAGGAATAACACACAAGTGATGAATTCTTCGTGCATAACATTAAAAGCTATATGATGTTGGTTTTCACATTACTGATGATGATAAAATTGATCAGTTGGTTAAGGTTTGAAGTGATAATTTCTCCTTGTGATAATAAGTAATTTGGGGGAGCTACTTTGTGTAAATACCTTGTTCCTCATGAAAGTTTTATCCATTAATTTTAACATTTATTGATGATATGCTATCTTCATTACTATTTCCATATTTTTTCCTCTTTAGAAGAAGTTTTCCCTCTCCCATGTGTATTAATTCATTACTTTTCAGAACAGTATTTACTCAAGGATTCTTATTTTACTGAATAGATTATAATTAGTTTCTATCATAATTTATTTTCATTGTCATATGATACAGACATGATAAGTAGGAATCTCTACAAAGTGGCTTCTCAATTTGAATTATATGCTCTTATTAATTTTTTGAGCACTTACTTGCAACAAGATGACCTCAGCTTTCTTGGGCTTTCCTTGACCTAGCATTGAATATAGCCATTTCTCCAAGAAACACTCCTTCCTTTTAGTGGAGAATGGTATTTAATAAACAAAATTTGACACTTGTTTTATTGGTTTGTTATGATTAAAAGCCTTTTCAGAACATAGAGAAAAGATATATATATATACACACACACACATGCACATTTGTGTGCATGTTTATATGTATTGTTTGTGTTTGTACTCTATATATAATATATATATAATTTTAGTTGCCAGAACTGCCATAAAAATATCATAGATGGGTTGGCTTAAACAACAGCTATTTATTAGTGCACCCTTGGAAGCTGGAAGACAAAAATCAAAATATTGGCAGGCCATGCCTCATTTGAAGTCTCTAGCATTCTGGTGGTAACATTCTCACATTATTCTCTGTCTCCGTCACATGATGATCCGTCTCTTTCTGTCACCTTCTGTGGTTTCTATTCTGTGTCCAATTTCCTTTGCTCATAAGGATTTCAATTATAAAGGATTAATTTGATTTGGTCTCATATTAATAGGATCCTTGAAGGCCCTTTTTAAAAATGAGTTTTACAACAGTGGTCTAGGGATTATGATTTGAACATGTCTTTGTGGGAGTTGTGAAACAATACTTAATTATAAATATACATACATAATGTAAATATATAATATGTAATGTAATGTAAATGTATATATATATATAATAAGTTCATACTTATAGCCCCAAATCCAATTCAACACTCTACAAGGTACTTAATAGACATCCTTCTTTCCATATTTGTAATTTCTTTCTCCTACAGGGAGAAACTAGTATGCCATTTCCTTCAATGTCTCATTTGCATAAATCTAGCATATTCACAAAACAGTTACAGAATTGATAACCCACATCACTTCTTAAAGTGAACCTAACAAGCAAAATTCAATTATTGTTTACAATTTTACATAGAATTTACACCTGAAGAAATGCACAAATATTATGAGCCAATTTGGTGGGTTTTGACAAATGAATATATTGAAGGAACCTGCATCCCTGTTTACTGTCAAGATTCACACATCAATTGCAAGTTTCTATTCTGAGTTGTGTATTACTTTTGATATCTCTAGAAAAACTATGGTCAATATTAAGCACCATTATTGAAGGACACCTCCACATTTCTATTATAGAACATTAATACATGAAATTTTTGTGGACAAAATAAAGAGAAATTGGTTGTTATTCAGATTAAAATAGTTCTTTAAAATTTGCCTCAACGTTTTTTTGGTCTAAGGCAACCATTTACTGGATTCACAGATTCTGCTGTAAGGAATCTATGCAAAGAGTAAAGCAGATCTTATCTCTGCTCCATTATGTTTAGGGCATCACATGGAAGACATGAAGACTGGGTTTGGAACCATCTGATGGTATCTTTCCTCAAATGTATGGAAGTTGAATCTGCCTGTCTGTTTTTTTCACAGCAAGTTGGCTGGGTTTCAAGGTTAAATATAACCAAATAGAAAAAGCTATAAAGGAAACTTGGAATCACATAACAATTTTCTTCCATACTTTGCTAGTTGAGGTAATTATTAGCTTCTGCTCAAATTCAAGAGAATGAAACTTTGACCCCTCTTATTCTTGAAAGGAGTATCAACAGCATATTTTAAGATTATGTTGGATGGGAGAGATTGCTTTATTACACCCATTTAGGAAAATGATATATTCCACAGAGGTGATGTTGGAGGATGGAACATGTTGCTTTATTTGTTATTCAACAGATAAAGAAAACATACTGGAATTTTATCTAGCACACTAACTTATATACTTAGCTCCTCAAGTTATTCTAGGCAGACTGGCAGCAAGAACATTGTTTTGATATTATTAGAAATATATTGACTTTTTAACTTTGCATTTACTTTTTTGAAACTCCTTCACTTGTAATTTAGCTTGAAGATCAAAGAGTCCACCAATAATCTGGTAATATATTTTCACTGAACTATTCATGTTTACTATTCCATTGATCATAAGATTCATAGGCAAATATTTTCAAGAACATTGAATAGAGAAATACATGGTATCTATAGGCACAGCCAAACCCTAATACTACTACAATGAATGGAAGCTATCCTTGCTCTGGTAGCTTAATCAGCACCACTCAACTAAATGAATTGTTAAAATGATATATTCAAGAGAAAAATTATAAAGTTATGGAATCTATGTGTTCTAAAAACTGTCAGTTGGGAGAAAAACCTATATTAGATTAATACTCTTTTAAGGAAATAAAATATAAATTTTATTTTTAAATTAGTGTATTATTTAAATTTTAATATATTCATATTCAATGTAATTTACTAATTAACACTTATACATAGTGAAACAAGACAAATGAAACAATTAACAACATAGCTTTCCTATGTTGACAATTGACATTAGAAATAATCCATCTACAAAATAAATCTGTACATTATTCTTTTAAAGAGAAAGTTTATTTGGAACATTTTAAGCATATGTAACAATGACAAAATACAATTTATCTGACACTTTTCAAGAACATGGCTTTAATAAAATTGCTTACAATTATTTAAATTATTTATTTAAAATTTCTGTGCTCCCCAAAGATTTATATTCTATAATACAATCAAAATCCTTTATTAATTTTATCCTAAAATATCTTCCTTAGAGATACCTTTTGGAATTTCTAATTTCTAAAGCAGGGGGTCTTTCATATGGAATAACAAAGATAAACTCAGAATTGATAAAATGGAAATAGTTTTTAAATTCAGGGAAGCTGAAGTCACCAAGGAAATTATTAGATATGAATACTTAAACTAAAAGAGTCAAATTAATTTTGTTCAGTGTTCCTTTTATGCATTCATGTCAATTATTTCAATAAATAGTCTTATTTTTCTGAAGGAGAAAATATCTTTTTGATTATAATTTGTAGGGCTTTTTGAACTTGTTGGTTCCTCAGAGTATAAACAAATGGATTCAACAAAGGTGCAACTGAAGTATTGAGCACAGCTACTCCTTTAATTAAAGTAACTCTCACATTTGCTGATGGCTTTATATAGATGAAGATACAACTTCCATAAGTGATGGAGACAAAAAACATGTGAGATGAGCACATGGAAAATGCATTTTTATTTTGTTGAGCTGAAGGGAATTTTAGAATTGTCTTGATGATATAGAAGTAAGATAGGATTACTAATGACAATGTGAAAATAGGGTCATCACAGCTAATAAAAACAGAATCAATTCTAGTACACATGTGTCTGAGCAAGAAAGTTGTAGGATAGGAGAAACGTCACAAATGAAATGATCAATGGAATTTGAAGCACAGAAATCCAGGTTAAGACCCAAAATCAATGGAGGGAAAATGACCAGGAAACCAGTTACCTAGGAGCCGAGTACAAGATGGTGACAAACCCTTCTATTCATTATGGCTGCATTATGCAAAGATTTTCAGATGGCAACATAGTGGTCATAGGACATAGCAGCCAGAAGGAAAAATTCTGTATGCCCCAGGAAGATGTGAAAATACAACTGAGATATACAACCATTATTTGAAATGGTTTTTTTCCTGGTCACAATGGTGACTAAGAATCTGGGGATGCAAACAGTTGTGAATGAGATTTCTCAGAAAGAAAATTTATGAAGGAAGAAATACATTGGTGTCTTTAGATGGGAATCAAACAGAGTAAGAGCAATGATGATTAAGTTCCCTGTCCTACTCAGCAAGTAATTTAGAAATAGAAACAAGAAGATTATCATCTGTAATTGAGAGTTATCTGTCAGTCCCAGTAGGATAAACTCTCTCTGCTTGGTATGGTCCTTCATTTCACTTTTGTGATTTCAATTAAATTCTAGAAATAAAAGTTACAGAAATTAGAAATTACATGAGTGGCTTTACTTCCAGTGAAGGATAAATAAAATGTACCTCACTCGGGAACATAACACATTTTAAATATAATAGTCCATGGAAGTTGAAGGTATTGTCAAGAACTAAGCAACAGAAGTTTTAACTAAGAGTGTAAATGTACTATGGAGGTCAAATCAATTTTGGAATTTGACTTATAAAACCCATGATAGTTGATTTTCCCCCTTCTCTATAAAATTCTGGTTAATTGTAACTAATTCCAGATTTTTCCTGTGTTTAATTAATTAGATAAAAGAGCTTGGTTCAGAATTCAAACAAATAGTTTTAAAGTATTATTTTTTTTCAATTAAAATATTTCCAGTTTGGTAAATTAAAATCTACAATTAATTTCTAAAACATTAGATTACATATTAATGAATAATTTTTATTCCCACATTGTAATCTTTTCTAACTTCTC
>JAQZBX010090566.1:0-12506 GCA_029593785.1 Cabassous unicinctus
CCTGTCCCACGTGCACCCTGTCACATATGCACCCCCACATCCAACACCCTGCACCAGTAATCCTCCCATGCCATACTTGCCTAAAGAACATTCCCAACATTGTAGTTTTAACCACAGACCTACAAATCCCTAGAGTTCACCTGCTCCTTCCCATGACCCTCCCCCCAGTTCCATGGATAATCCAGTGAGACTCCCCACTGTATCCCCCTCACAGACCAGCACTGCCGAACCTAATAGCATCACTGCATCACTGTCAAGTCCATCCACTGCATAACTACTCCCTTCCATGTCATCATAGATTTTGCCCATATAGGCATTGACTAACAACACTCTACTCCCTTTCTGCCTCCTGTATAATTATCCTCCAGACTCGAGTTTTGGGAGTCTGTTCAATGTGCTTAATTCATATCAATGCAAACATGTAGTATCTGTCCTTCAGTGACTGGTTTTTTTCACAAAACATAAGGTCTTCAAGATTTATCCATGCTAACCCATGTTTTAATACTGCATTCCTTCTTAGAGCTGAGTAATATTCTATTGTATGTATATATCACAATTTGCTTATCCATTAATCTTTTGATGGACATTTGGGTTGTTTCCAACTTTTGGCAATGGTGAATAATGCTGCTACGAAAATTTGTGTTCATATATCTGTTTATGTCCCTGCTTTCAATGCTTCTAGATATACTCCCAGCAGTGGGGTTGCTGGATCATATAGCAGTTCTATAGTTAGCTTCCTGTCCGCCAAACTGTCCTCCAATGGCTGCATCATTGTACATCCCCACCAGCAGCAGATAAGTGTTCCCTTTCCTCCACATCCTCTCCAACACTTGTAGTCCTCTGCTTTTTTAATAGCCACTAATCCAATGGATGTAAATGTTATCTCATTGTAGTTTTGATTTGCATTTCCCTAGTAGCTAGTGATATTGAGCATCTTTTCATCTGCTTTTTAGACATTTGTATTTCTTCTTTGGATAAGTGTCTATTCAAATCACTTGCCCATTTTTCAAATGGGTTAATTGATTTTTATTTTTGAGATGTAAGATTTCTTTATATATGCTGGATATAACCTAGTATAGGTTGCCTTTTCACTTTCTTGGCAAATTTTGAAGTGCAAACATTTTTTTAATTTTAAGGAAGTCCCATTTATCTATTTTTTTCTTTTCTGGCTCATGATTTGGGTGTAAAGTTTTTGAAACCACTTCCTACTACAATATCTTATAGATGCTTCCCTATAGGATCTTCCAGGACCTTTATGATCTTGGCTCTTCTATTCAGATCTTTGATGTATCTTGAGTTAATTTTTGTACAGGGTGTGAAATGGTGACCCTCCTGCATTCTTTTGGATATGAATATCCAGTTCTCCAAACACCATTTGTTGAAGAGGCCATTCTCTCCCAGTTGAGTGTGCTTGGTTGTCTTGTTGAATATCCATTGACCATATATGAAAGGATCTGCATAAGAATTCTCAGTTCTGTTCCATTGGTCAGTATGTGTAATCTTGTGACTATACTATGTAATTTTGACCACTGGAGGTTTGTGGCATGTTTTCATTTTTCTTTTTCAATATGTTTTTGGCTATTCGGTGCCCCTTGCCCTTCCAAATAAATTTCATAGTTAGCTCTTCCAATTCAGTTAGATATGTTGTGCTAATTTTTATTGAGATTGCATTAAATCTGTAAATAAATTTGGGCAGGCTAGGTATCTTAATGTTGTTTAATCTTCCGGGCCATGAGCAGGGAATATGGTTCCATTTATATAGGTCTTTGATTTCCTTTAACAATGCTGTGTTGTTATCTGTGTACATGTACCTTACATATTCAGTTAAGTTTATTCCTAGGTATTTGAGTCTTTTAGTTGCTATTTTAAATGTAATTTTTTTCTTGATTTCCTCCTCAGATTGCTCATTATTGGCTTGCAGAAATGCTGCTGATTTTTGCACAGTGATCTTATTTCCTGCTAATTACTGAACTCATTTATCAATTCTAGAAGCTTTTTTGGAGATTTCTCAGGGTTTTCTATGTATAAGATCATGTCATCTGCAAATAGTGAAATTTTTATTTCTTCCTTTGCAATATGTATGACTTTTATATCTTTATCTTGCCTAAGTGCTCGAGTAAGCACTTCTAACACAATGTTAAATAAGAGCTGTAACAGTGGACATCCTTGTCTTGATTCAGGTCTTAGAGGGAAAGCTTTTAGCATTTCACCATTGAATATGATGTTAGCTGTGGGTTTTCCACATATACCCTTCATCATTTTGAAGAAATTTCCTTCTATTCCTGTCTTTTCAAGTGTTTCTATCAGGGAAGGGTGCTGTATTTTGTCGAATGCATCAATAGAGTTGATCATGTGATTTTGTTCTTTTGATCTGTTAAAATGTGTTATGTTACACAGAATGATTTTCTTATGATGAACCATTCTTGCATACCAGGGATGAAACCACTTGGTCATGGTGTATAATTCATTTGATATGTTGTTAAATATGATTAGCAAGTATTTTGTTGAGGATTTTAGCATCTAGGTTCATTAAAGAGTTTGGTCTATAGTTTTTCTTTCTTGTAGTGTTTTTGTTTGGCTTCAGTATTACTGTGATTTTGGCACCATAGAATGAGTTAGGCAATGTTCCCTCCACTTTTATGTTTTGGATGAGTTTTAGCAGGGTTAGTGTTAGTTCTTTCCAGAATATTTCATAGAACTGACCTGTGAAGCAGTCTGGTCCTGGGCTCTTCTTAGTTGGCAGGCTTTTGATGGCTGATTCTATCTCATTACTTGTGATAAGTCTGTTGAATTCATCAATTTCTTTTGTCATTGTAGGCTGCTTGTGTGTTTCTAGGAATTTTCCCATTTCATCTAAATTATCCATCTTGTGGGCATACAATTTTTCAAAGTATCCTCTAATGATACTCTTTATTTCTGTGGGGTCAGTGGTGATATCCCCTTCCTTGTTTCTATTTTATGTATTTTCATTTTATCTATTTTTCCCTTTGTTAGGCTAGCTATGGGTTTTTCCATTTTATTAATCTTCTCAAAGAGTCAGCTTTTGGTTTTTCACAGCTCATTGCTGAGTTCTGAAGCACTGTCCTGGTCTGCTGACCCCCAAAGAAGGTCCCTCAGCAAGCATTTAGCTCTTTCTCCATTGTTTTTGTGAGATATCTGAGGCTTGTTTGCCTAATCCAAAACCATCTTCCCACATTCCCCCATCTAACATTTTGATATCATTAAGGATAGCCACTTGGAATCTAAGGTTCAGTTAACCAGTAGCCCATTATTGACATTCTTCCATTGATTAATACTCTTACATTAATCTGTAAAAATAAATTAAACGAAACAGAGTTACTATGGCTAAGAGAATTAGAATGGATTTATCATTCTGGACGTTACTTTTTTTCAAATCTCAGCCAGATATCACAAACTGCCAAAGTATGCAAAGTCTTAAGGAACAGTGTTCCTCTAAACCCTAAGGACACAGGGACATCATAAACAAACCACAAAATAAGGACCTCAGTTAACTATATGACTTGAAGGGCATTTGAAGCACCCCAAATATCCATCAATAACAAACAACTTATATAATCTTTTTCTTTTTCTTTAAAAACCCTTGCCTGGAAGTGCCAAGATGGGGCACAATTTGGGTTGCTACCTGAATCCATGCTGCCTGAATTTGAATTCTAAGTTCCCAAATAATCACCTTTGTTGTCTTGCTACTTGGTTTGTTATTTCTCAGTTGACATTACATGCTGTAAGAAACAAGATCTGAAGCGATCACTGACGTGACACAGGAGCTGCCACTGGATTCAATCTCAGAAACCTGCAAGAGCCCCTTCAACACTGTAGTCTCCCTAATGACCTGTATTCCTGTTAGTGAGTCCTCTCAATGCCAAATATCCCTCTTTTTGGTTGAGGTTCTGGCCTTTCTTTGAGTGTCTTCTGGTAAAGGGCATTTGGACTTGAGTTCTTTTGGTTTGGGCTAGTACCAGTAGCCCTTTTGTGTATTTGAATATTTGTTCTTCTGATTTGGGTTGGTGGCAGTAATCTTTTTGTGTTTGCCCTTTTTGGTATGCAAGGAAAATTTCTTTGATTGGTGAGTTCTCAAATGTGAATAATCTCCACTTTGGTATTGAGCTGTTTTCAGTGGTGGCCCACCTCCCTAAAAATCAATTTGAGCAAACAAATGATTATTTTGGTGCACAGGCACCTAAATGCTATTAGCACACTTGTCACTTTTGATGAGATGCCTTGGCTTCCCAAGACCAAGATTAAAGGATAAGGTGGTCACTGACGGGTCAGAGTGACACAAGGTCACTTGCCACCTTCAAGAAAATTTCCATGAAACTAAAGACTACCTGGTCACAGGTCGAACAATTAGAGCATAGGTTGCCTGCCAGACAAAACACTTATCCTATGAAAGGCACACTGTAAAACAGGCCAGGATAAGGAGTTAAGTCCCATATATATTCATTATCTTTCAGTCAAAGAAATAAAATTTAAACACCATCCTCTTTTATATACTATTCCAACTCATGTATGGTCCACATAGTCTACTGATATAGTCTGCATTCTTCCTCCCTCACCTAGCTCTGTTCCCAGGACGTCCTCCTAAACCTGGACCAAACCAAAAGCATTCTAACCTTCCCTTCTCCCAAGACCAAATTTCAATTAAGAGGAGTTTTAGGCATTCCTGGATATTGTAGGAATTGAATTCCTAACTTTTCTTTGATGGCTCAACCTTTCTATGCCTTGTTTAAAGCTAAACAAATTAGCCTTATTTGAGATGAAACTAGTCAGACTTCCTTCCAGGAAATAAAGCAGATTGCTGGCATTCCCACTTGGGACACCGTAATTAGAAATGACTCTTTTAGTTCTTTGTCCAAAGAAGAGAAAGGAAATGAAAAGGTTTGCTTACACAAGTAGAGACCAACAGAGACCAATTGCTGGCTAGGATATTATAGGAGCAATTAGATACCACGGCCAAGGGACTACCGCCTTGCACAAGGTCCATTGGTACAAAGGCAGAGCTTTTAGAACCAATTGAGGTATTAATTATGGGATGTCCCTTCACTATTTATACGTTTCATTCTGTTGAAGCCCTCCTACCAACAGACAAACTTCTTAGAAAATTCTCTTACTTTCCACTCTTAATGTCTTCTTTTTTGTTGTCCCAAACTTAACTTACTTTGTACTATTTCTGACAAAACTCTTCATGACTGTATAACTTTAAGTGACAAATTAACCATCAAATCGATTTACATGAAATGCCAATTGATAATGCAGATGTCGTCTGATATACAGATAATTATAACATTAAAATCCAAATCTATCCTTTTGGATATTCTCTTACTTCTAACCATGAAATAATAGAAGCAAATTCCTTATCTAATGCTACTTCAGCCTAGCAAGCTGAACTTTTTCCTTTCATAACAAAATATATACTTGCAGAAGGAAAAAGAACAAATATATACACAGATAGTCAGTATGCCTTTGGACATGTTCATGATTTGGGGATATTATGGAAACCAAGAGGTGTTTTGTTTTGTAGTTTTTAAAACTCCAATGGGGGAAAAAACAACTCTTATGCCATGGGATTGCTAGATGCTACACTGTTACTAAAGGCTTTGGCTATGATTAAAACAAAATTTCTAGTAATTAACAGGCAAATATAGAGGAAAGCACAGCAACCATATAGCAGATACAGCTGCAAAAACTGCAGCAATAAAATTTAAGCATATTTGTTTCTATAATGACTTTTAAACCAAAAAATTCTATTGGAAACATAAGAGCATTACTCCTTGAGGTTTGGCAAACTCCTGCTAATCAGGAGATTTTAAAAAAGGAAAACTGCTGGCTGTTTTTATCATTATTTGGCCCTAATGATAAACCAGTCCTCTTCCCTAATTGCCATCAGGAAACAGTTTTGCAAGTTATTCATAATATGTCTCCCTGGAATACTGATAAAATGGCATACTAAGGAAAGCAATATTTCTGGAAACTATGCCCTAAAATAGCTATGAAAACATATCACAATTGTTTAATTTGTCTGGAACCTAATCCAGGAAAAACCTTTCCCTGGCTCTCAAGGACATTTTCCCTTACCAACTGGATCTTTTGAAATTTGGCAATTGGATTTTATTCAATTACTCTATCACAAGGTTATAAATATATTTTCATGGTTTGTATGTATTCCCGTTGCGCTGAAACCTTTCCCTGTAGACAAGCTGCTGTTGCTACCATCACAAATGTTTGTTAGAAAAAATAATTCCAAATTGGAGAATTCCCTTGGAATTTCACAGTGGCTGAGGAATCTACTTTACAAGACAAATTATGAAAACAATACTCAAAATATGGCCTTTTCTGTAACATTTTCATTATGCCTAACACTCCATTCCTCAGGGTGGTATAATTAAAACTCAATTAGCTAAATTCATGGAATCCCTCAATCTACCATAGCCAAAAGCTTTACTTATACTCTTATTTAATTCTAAGATCCACTCTTTTTGGCAAATATAAGTTAACCCCATTTGAAATTACAACAGGAGGACCCATGAAAATAAACTCTGGAATATCTGATTCCTGCCTCATAAAAAGAAATATGCTAATCTATTGTCAGGAACTACCAAAACTTTAAAAAAAGATGAAACTGGAAAACAATCATTTCACAGAATGTTCCAGGTAAATAATGATATTCAAAACCACACTCTTCAGCCTGGTTACCTTGTATATTGTTAAGAAATCTCCATAAACATACACTCCAACCTCATTGGAAAGGGCCATACCAGATTAACAGCCACAACTACCTCCTGAGTCATTTTAATGCAACAAACTTTGCCTTGACATTGAACCTTGCACTTGTGAAACTTATTTCTGTAATGGTGAAACTAATCTTAATTAAAATGAATTCCTAACAATTACCCCCTGAAAACCTCCTTATTGCTCAAATGTGGCCACTCTCTAAACCAAACTTTTTGAATAAACTCACTACCTTTTCCCCTACTTGGGATATCATTCCTGGGGATGATTCTCCCCGGTGCCGAGAGATTAATATCAACTTTTGATCAGTGATGCTTTCAGAGAAAGACTTGATCAAAAAGGGAAATGTAAAAAGAAATAAAACAAAATATATTTAATATGGTTAAGAGATTTTAAATGGAGTCCAGCGGTCATTCTGGAGGTTACTTTTGCAAATCTCAGCCAAATATCACAAGTTCCCAAAGAATGTAAAGCCTTAATCAACAATGTTCCTCAAAACAATAAGGACATCTGTACTTGAAAAACAGACAACAAGGTAACTCAGTAAACTATGTAACCTGATGAACATTTGGAACACCCCAAATATCCACCAATCACAAACAATTTATGCAATCATTTTCTTTTTCTTTAGAAACCCTGGCATGGAAATTCCAAGACGGACACAATTTGGGTTACTATTGGAATCTGTGCTCACTGAATTGCAATTCTAATTAATGCCTTTGTTGTCTTGCAGTGTAGTTTGTTATTTCTCAGTAAGCAATCCCAAATCCTTGGGGAGTGTAAGTATGTCAATACATTTGGCCATCTCAAACCTAATCATTTTTTTTCTCTTTGTCTTTGACTCTTATTATGAATTATTGTAAATGTTCCCAGACTATTGCCAATATCAACTGGTGAAAGATTTCTTCTCATGAAATTTTTCCAGATCAAATCTGGTACTTCAGTATCTGAGTTATATTGATTTATAAATTTTATCATGAGCCAAGAAACATGTGGAATGATGGGTTTAGGTGTTGTGAAAAATTGCATCAGTGTATGAGGCAAAAATCAAATTTTTGAACCACATTCCCCTCAAAGTGCCATCTTCTCACCTAAAGACAAAATCAAATGCCCTATATGTCACAAGGATGGAAACAGAAAACGAGAAAGAATAATAAATCCTGATCTAAGTTTGTATTATGAGTATCTCAACTTTACTACAAATAGAAATGCTTTCTTCTGCTTTTGGGGGAAATATTCTCCAGAGGAGATTAAGATATCAAACGCAAACAGTCAGTAGAGTAAATCAGATATTCTTGACTTTTCTCAGATGGAATTCTTTTTGATGTGTTCATACTCTTTTCAAACCCTATTTATACTTGGAAGCCGAATTCACATGCCATCTGCTTCCAAAACATCTGATTCTTGTTTTGTTCTACAACTAACAGCTTGATTCAAAGACTAAGAAAGCACTGGAGGGTGTTGCTTTATGTACTACTGCTCTAGCCTATGAGGAAAGGCAGCTTGGGCTTTTTTGTGTTATCGTGATGCACAGTTCTTACGCTTCATTCTAAAGAACAACCACTATGCACAATAATAATAATAATAATAATAATAAACTGTCATGGAGCACCTGAATTGCAAATTCTAGCTTCACTACTTCCACGCTGAGGGACCTTGGGCACTTTCATTATGTGTAAGATGAAACAATTTTGTGGGGATTTTTTGAGAATTAAATGAAATAATGTCTACAAAGCAGTTAAGACAATGTTTTTACCATTAGGAAGCAATCCATATAATAGCAGCTATTATTAATACCCATGAAACATACAGTGTTGCTATATTTATAGGTATTCATTTCTGTAGTAATATACATTTCAGGAAACTATTATTAATAAAAATGGTCCATACAAGTTATAGTTACAAGGTCTATTTACTGAGAGCCCTTAGGCCCCACCCAATGCCTTTTTGCTCTTAGTATTTGCACAGTGTTAGTAGGTTTGTTAATTTCATCCAGTCCTTAGCAGATTAAAGGGAGCAACACAGAAAGATATGAAGTAATGAGGAAACCTAGAGACAGATATAGTTATACTAGTAAGTAGAATTTGCCTCTCATTCATCTATTCATTCATTCTCTTTTACTTTGTTTTTATTTTTTCTTCATTTCAAAAAACATATTTTCAATAATTTAGTACATACTGGAAGCTGGATATACACTGGTAAACATAACCGACATTTTCTGTACTCTCCAGAGGAAAGTTGCAGTAAAGGAAACAAATTGGTTCAAGAGAAAATACAGAATCTTATACAAGAAGACATTTAAGAAATGAGGAGTTGCAGAACATGAAAAGACTGCTATGCAAAATATCTTTTCAAATAATATTGAGTAACCTATAATATATTTTAGATTGTTTTCTTATATTTTTATTGAATCCAGGGCTTTTCAAATAAAATAATACTGTAAACTGGTAAAATAAATTGCCTAAAATAAGAAATCCAGGGACAAGAGAAGGATAGAAAAGGAATGAGGGAGAGAAGCCAAGTCACAGTCCTATTTTCATCAAGAATATCACGAAAGGGTGTTACCAATTTCCTTTCTAAGTCCTCTAAGCAGCCATTAAAAAGTTCTTCTATAAATAAGAATGATTTTTAATGATTTTAGGAGGGATTATAATGACAACAACTGAGAGGTTTTATGCAAACCAGCTGAGAGGGCATATGCAATTCCCCTCACCAATCTATGCCTCATTCTCCTCATCTGCAAGATGGTGCAAGAGTAGCAACTAGCTCACAGGACTCATCAAAGGTTAAATGAAATAACACATGTAAAGCACCCAAAAGAGAGTTAAGCAGATAGTAAGGTCTCAATATGTTTTAACTGTTATCATTATGCAGTTGATTATCATTGGAATCTTCTTAAGCATGCAGACAGAAATTACGTCATCCCCTTGAATAGCACAGAGACTAAGCCTTCAGGACATTGGACAACTTGACTAAGATGACTTAAAGAATTGCCTAATCTATTTCAAGCACCTACAACACATATATACATAATATATCTATACATAAAAAAACTATACCAAAAATAACAGATGACCCATTTCCATAGGTATGTATTTATTTGTTGAATTGTGTATGCATACAGGAACCTGAATACCTTGGATATGTGTTCTAAATATTGTCTTTACTTTGAAGATTCAGTCATTCATCTGGCTTCTTCTGAATACACAGTTACCTCAAAGAGCATTTTCAATCACTTTATGGTCACAATTGTTGAAAAATAATTAGAAACCATTCTATTATACAAATTTCAAGGATTTAAATGTTTCCATTTCTATCAGAATTTAGAGTCGCTTCTACTGCATAAGGTTAAGAGGATTATCTACCTTTTTGAAAAAAAGGCTGTGCCTTCAAACCATAAATTTAATACCCCCAATATGAATTGACTTTGCCATATTAAATAGAGGGTTTCAGAAGCCCTGTATGTTTTGTAATTAGCTGTGGACCCTTTAGCGGTGTCTCAATCAAGCAAGGCATCATCTGGGTTTCCATATGCCCTTGATTCTACCTCACAATGCAAGAGGTACTTTTTCCAAATGCCTTCTTCCAACTTGCCTGCCTCAAAACTCCAATTCAACCTTTTAAATCCTATCCATGCATGACATCCTCTTTAAATCTTTCTCCAATTTCTTTGTCTTGAAGATTTAATCTCTTCTCAAAGTCATCTCAGATATATCATTTCTATACTTCAAATACATTATATTTTTATGCTTATATATGCATGTGCAAGAATAAACATTTATTCATTTAGATATCTTTTCAATTGATATTTGGTTTCTAGTGATCTTGTCAAATTTGTTTTTTTCTCCAGTCCCTAGCACAATGTAAGTTCTATGAAGTATTGATAAAATTCAAATAAACCTTGCCTATTTCCTGCTCTCATGAGTAAGCCCTGTGTTCAGATGAGGGATGAATTCACTTTATGGTGGTCATGATTTTAGTTAAAGTATGCATATACACAAAGTCATTTGCTCTTATTAGCTTCTCTTTCAGAATAACACTATCTAATGCTAAGTGAAAATTGAAAATATATTATTTTAGAGGGAAATATGTGACAAAAAATTAAAACTTATGCTTAAAATAATGGATGTAAAATTATATTGATCTTTAAATTTTAACTATAGAAAAGAAAATCAACTCTTTGATAGTTTATTTCGATTTTATTTACTTAAGGAGAAGAACTATTGCATTCTCCAAATTAGAGGAAATAACTTGAGAGTCCAGATCGTGTAACCTCAGTAGAGGGGAAAGAAATTCTTATTTATTTTTCTCTTGAAAAATTAACTCAAATCAAAGAAAGCATCTAAATAATGTTACCATAACATGGGACGGGCACAAAAGAGCTTATCATTAATGATAGGAAATTACAACATGAAATAGTGACATAATGAAGAAATTAATTAAGTCCACAGAAGTGATATTTTTGATTAAGTTTAAGTGAACATTTAGCGAAATGCTCTGTCATCATTGTATTGAGAATGTTTTGTCTTCAGTGAGTATTTGAACCATTCACAGGAATCATCTGTATTTAATGTTTAATTAAATGATAAATTCTTAAGGAAATATAATTAATAAACAGTAAAATGTATTAACTCAAGAAGATTTAATTTAGATTTAGCTTTTAAGCTTAATAAATTAAGGATTAAACACATTACAATTAAACGTATACCTTTCCACATAATAATGCCTCCTGGACATTAGCTAATAACCTAACTTTTGCTGCTATGTCAAAACAAAAGGGCCTTTCAGGACCACAGAGCCCTCTTGCTGATCCATGAGTCATTTTGTATAGGTTCCTGTCTTCACAGTGAGCATTTTATCTGTTACCCATAGAAGATATGAAATTGAGTATTTGGTTCAGACTGAGAGAAAAATCTATTACTAAAACCAATACTACAACAACTAAATAAAACTCTTAAGTATAATTTAATAACACTCTGTAATCACAGCTTTTCTCTTCTACAACCTAAAACCCTTGTCTTTTTTGCCCTCTCTTCCAAACCTGATTTGCATGGAATTTTTTTCCTTTGGGTAATCCAAAACTTTATTCATGTGAGATCTTAGCCCTTGGTTCTCTTTCCTTCCTTCCTTCCTTCCTTCCTTCCTTCCTTCCTTCCTTCCTTCCTTCCTTCCTTCCTTCCTTCCTTCCTTTCTTCCTTCCTTCCTTCCTTTCTTCCTCCCTCTCTCTTTTTCCCCATCCCTCCCTCCCTCCCTGCTTCCCTCCCTCCTTCCCTTCCTTCCTTCCTTTCCCACCTTTTCTACTTTGACAAGGTCTATTTGGCAAGAGAATGAAAAAAGGCATCCCAGTGAATTCCCATGGCTCCAAATGTGGCTGTCCTTAAGTCCATTAAGAACAGCTACCCAATTTCCTCCTTGGTAACTGAAATCAATCACCCAACTCTGCCTGATGTTTCAACAATTCAAGGAGTCCAGAAGAACCAGGGAGTGGTTGTAATTCCTATTTCTTAAACTATTTGACTGCATTATCTGTTGGTAACATCTCTTCCTTGAGTTCTAGGACCTCTGATCCCATGATCCCAATGTTATGGGAATAAGAAATAAAGTTTGCTTCATTGGGTTTATTTGGTTTAATGGTAGAAGGGAAAACTCCCACTTTCAAGACCAATTTTCTACATCAGTCCACTCTGGTTATGGGATAGATGGAACGAAATATTGGCCTATTGTTAATGTATATACCAAATCCCCTATTACATAGATTA
>JAQZBX010090567.1:0-12507 GCA_029593785.1 Cabassous unicinctus
GGGGATGCATTGGTTAACAGAGCAGACTTTTTCTCATGTATCCTACATTGTAGGGAGAGAGAGAACAAGTAAGTAAACCAATAAATAAATACATAAATAATAGTTTAAAATAGTGATATATGCTATGAGAAGAATACAACTGGGTAATGCTCTAAAGTGAACAAGGGGCAGTTCACAGCATTAGATAGGGTGAATGGGAAGACCTCTTTGAAGAGATGATATTTCAGCTGATTTAAATGGAGAGACATGTCCAGTCATGTGAAGATCAGGGGAAAGAGCATTCTAGGTAGATAGGCCAGCTATGGAAAGGCCCTGAGGTGGGGACAAGTTTGGCATGGATAAGCCATAGATAGAAGACCAGTGTGACTGCAGTAGAGTGAGCATGAAGAGAGTGGGAAGAGGTGAAGTCAGAGTGGGAGGCAGGAGGTAGATCATGTAGGGCTCTGGAGGCAAGGTAAGGAGTTTGGGTTTTATTATCAGTTTAATGGGAAGCTTTTGGAAGGTTTAAAGTAGATAGGGACACAGTCCCAAATTATGGCCATTTGAAAATGATCCCTATGATTAAATCAAGAGCACCAGTAGAAAGACAAGTCAGGAGTCTTCCTCTGGTTCAGGCAAGAGGTGAGGGTGGCTCAGACTAGGATGGTAGTGACAAAAATGGTTAGAAGTAGTTGGGCCTAGCATACATTTTGAGCTCATGGGACTTGCTGATGGACTGGAGGGGGAGGTCAGTGAAGGAAAGGGAGAAACCAAGGCTGACTCCAAGGCTCCTTGGTAGAGCCCTGGGTGGATGCTGCATATCATTTGCTGAGACTTGGAGAAGAGCAGGTCTGGGGATGCTTAACAATTCTCCAGATTGAGCTCCTCATCAGGGTCCTTATGGAAATGTCAAGCAATAGAGGCCTCTCGAGCCCAGTTCCCCAGCTAGTCCAGAGGATGCTGGGTGTCCAGGAAGCCCCAACAAGCCCCCAATGCGGAGCCTTTCACTCATCCTTAAATGTGAAAAAGTCTGCCTGAAAATGAAGTCTGACTTGAAAGATGATGAAGGAAAGCAATCTGATGACGTTCTTTGAGTTCTTGGATTCAGCCATGACTAAAGTCTGGCCCATCCCTTTGGTTTTTTCATTACTTGGATCAATAACTTCTCCCTTTTTAATACTTAAATTGACTTAAGTGGGGTTTCAGTCATTTGCCTCCAGAAGCCTGAGTACAATGAGAAACATAATCCAGCAACTAATATAACAGAATTGATGGCACAAAAAGGTACTTTCTAAATAGATACAAAAATTTTAAAACAAAGTTTATCATCCAT
Source organism: Cabassous unicinctus (assembly GCA_029593785.1). Lineage (NCBI taxonomy): Eukaryota > Metazoa > Chordata > Mammalia > Cingulata > Chlamyphoridae > Cabassous > Cabassous unicinctus. The sequence continues at coordinate 1,313 of JAQZBX010090567.1, forward strand.
TTTCCACCTGTTTCCAATAAATAAATAAATAAATAAATAAATAAATAAAGATTTAAGGTCACCATAAGATAGGGTAATACATTAACATATTATTTCCTAAGAAAAAAAAATCTCAATTATTTTTTTAAAATGTTTTTTTTTTCCTCACTCCCCTGCCCCAGATGGCGCCGTCATCTGTCTGCTCATTGCTTTGTTTGTTGTGTCTGCTTATTGTCTCTGCTCATTGTGTCTACTCATTATCTGCTTGTTGTGTCCACTTGTTGCCCGCTTGTCTTCTTTACAAGGTACCAGGAACTGAACCCGGGACCTCCCATGTGGGAGGTAGGTGCCCAACTGCTTGAGCTACATCAGCTCCCTCACTTACTTCTTAATATAAAAAGTGAGACAAAGATGTGTAGTTCTTCTGCTCTGCCTCCTCACCCAAATTCTTTCCCAGTGACACTGCATAGCTCCCTCCCATCATGTCATACCAGGGAAGTACCCAGGTAACTGCTCTCTTGAAGCCTGGCTCTCTCATCACTTGCAGTCCTCTGAGGCTTCAGAATTAAGTTTTATCTGCCAACAGCTGGCTCTTGCTTCAGACTCCAGATCCTAGGAGCCATATCCTTGGGGCTTACTACCTTTCCCCACACAGGAAGAGCAGTGTGGCATTTGTTTCTGAGGCACTGCAGAAAAAGAGAAGCAGGGCCAGGTTGGAAGTATTGTTGACTTAGCCTTATTAATAAAATAGGGTTAATGATTTATTCATAGCTGGGACAATGCAGCTGTGCTCTGGAGGACAGCACAGAACTGTTACATTAGAGATGAGCAGCTGCTGTGGGAGAGATGCGAACATACCAAGAACATACCAAGAAATATAACTTATAGAAATTATATTTCTATAAGTCAGTGAGCAGATTTATCTGACCAAGTCAGAGCTCAAAGGCAATTATTTGTATACTGTGGGTGTTGTAGGATAAATGCTGGTGATGGAGGTCCCTGGAAAGATGCCCCCTTACTTTTCCATTTCTCACCTAATGAGTGTTTGTTCATCTTCTTGCTTTATCCTCTCTTCCTTGCCTCCTGGAAGATGCCTGAGTTTGTAATTCAAGATGTGTTATCTGGGGAATATCAGTATGATGCACATCTGAACGTGATCCCCATCAAAGGGAGATCATCCCAGGAAGCAGGAGAAAAAATATTTGCGCTTCTCTGGTACTAAGGTAAGAATAGACTATTTTAAAGATTAAATCCTTTAAAATCACATCCCTTCTTTCCCAAATGGACTGCATAATTTTTATAAACAATTAGGAGAGAGGCTTCATGCACTGCAGAATCCTGATAAATATTGGGAGAGATGATGTTAAAAAGTGCCAATAACTGTCACCCTTGCTTAAGGACGGGTAGATTTCTGTTGGTTCGTCTGTTTGATGGACGATTGATTGGTGGATTGGTGTGGTTCAGAGGGCAAGGTGAGTTAGGATTTGACAATCTCCAGAAAAACAAAAGTGAAGCACTCATTTTCTCAGCAAACCAAACCAGCCTTGGCGGGAATGGATAAAAAGATTTATTTACTGCCATATTGCTGTTTGTGCTCTATTGCTCCCCATCTGAGCCTCTGTGGCTTCCCCTGTGACTTCAGGAGATTTAGATCAAATGTCAGAGAGGAGAGCTGGTCCCCCACCTCCACCCCCACCTCGGACTAGAGGGAAGAACTTCAAGGCCATGGGAGGTATTGAAGAAAATCTCATTGTTGGTGTATGAGCTTCCACAGAGCAAGGCTTCCTGAGGGACTTCCCTCCCCTCTGCTCAGCTTCCGTGAAAAGAGATCAAATGTTTCAAAGCATTTCCACCTTTACTAATTTTTTAATGCTTCTACCAGACTGAGTCTTGCCCACTGGAAAAAAAAAATCTATGCACATTGAAACAGCCGAAAATAAAAGCCACCCTCCAACAACAGCACATTTAACTTCCCCCATGACTCCAGCAGGAGCCAAGGAGTGCAGCTTTTGCCCAATATATTAAGCACTAAAAATGTCTTGGGGAAATGATCACACTGGAAATCAAAATATGTTTAAATATAATTCTCAAAATTCAGAGTCTCCTTACCAAAAAAAAAAAAAATCAAACCATGATACTTCTCTGCAACTTCTCTAGCTCCTGGCCCCACCCTACTCTTTCCTTTTTCTTGCTCCTTTGCCCAAATTTCCCCGAAAAGCCACCCACCAGGGTCTAGGAGGGAGCCAAGAATGTAACCCTGGGATTTGGTTTCCCAGGCCATCAGGAGATAACACTGCCTATCAGCCGAAAAATAAAGCTTCCTGACTGCAGTTGCAGAAATTACAGCTAATTATACGCTCCATGCTTCCTGCAAAAGATATATATTTTAAGCTGCTGGGCTGACTTTCTCCCTTGGCTATATTTAAAGGTTAGTTTCTGACCTGTTTCTTGGTTTAATGGAATAGTTTAAATATTACAAATCATTACTTGATTCTAATGAATCATATCTCCTCTGGCACCTTACAAAATCCTTATCATGCCAGAGGAAATAGTTGGAAGGAACAGGGCAATCTCCATGATAATAAACAAAATAGCATGCCATGGGGTTGTAGATTTCAGGATCATTGGCTTCTTGGGTGGTTGCAAGCATTTGGCCCTGGCCTCACACTCAGCCCGGCACCTGAGGCATGTGGCTAAACAGCGGGAATCCTATTCCTGCCGCCTCCACGACTCTTGGCTCTGCTTAATTGTCAGCTCCTGCTAAGAACTTGTAACATCTCATTTTCCCAGAGACTGGGGAAGTGTTGAGCATGTGATTCCTTAAGAAAGGCTCGTGGCCAACTTGGGTAGCTGAATGTGCAGTGTTTTCCTTCCTTGGTGTGCAAATGTTGTATATGGTCTGAACCTGTACCTGTACACAGAGGCCTTCTATTGAGTCCCACCTTCCAGTTCGAGTGAAGACCTCAACCCAAACAGTTTTGCTTTGTATGTAATTGTGGGGGCAGATATTCTCACCCAGCTCTTCCTGGCTGTTTACATGTCTTGCCATTCTTATTAAACAGAAGAAAGCACCCAAACACATATTTTTTCAACAACAAAAGTTTAATTCAAGGCATGGAAGAGCAGATGACATGAAAAGCCCTTTTTAATCTCCAAGAGCTAGAGGGAAGAGATTAAAGTCTCTTGATAACAGCAAAGCAAAGAGCGGCAAGGGAAGACTGCAGAGAGGTCTATCAGCCTTGACAAATGAATTGTGAATTTCCATGTTTGTAGCTGTTTGACTAAAACGTCTATGTGGAAAGAGAAGAATCCAACCAAGTGTACAGATGATGTATTTGTGTGGTACCCGGTGTCCTGATTTTACCCCCAGTGGCTAGCAGATTTGAAAATAAGGTAAGCAACCACAGAAGTATCAACCATGTGTCACATTTCTCTTTACTCGGATTTTTCTTGCAGTATATCTGAACTATAAATAACTGAACTTTTGAAATAGTTAATAATCCATAATAATTATTTTTACAAAGGATGGGCCTTGTGAATATATGGGTTTAAGATGCTGAGATGATATGATTCAAAGGGCTACCTTATTTCATGACCTACTCAAAAGTCTTACACTGCCCTGGACAGGTAATTCTCCTAGTAGAAACTATTTTTTTTCTTAAGCAGGTCTCACATTAAAATTCAAAAGTCCCTAGGAGATAAATTTATGGAGGGTAAATTTATCAGATTGTTTTCTGAGATGATGGGTATTTGAGAGCAAGGGCCTTAGGGAAATGGATTCAGTAGCTACACCTTACAGAGAAGAGATGGTAAATGTATAGGTGTTCAGCAGGGGTTGGAAGAGCTCCAAAGCAAACTGGCCATCTTCACATGTCAAGAACAGTTCTTTTATGGACCATTAGCAAAAAAGTAGAAATATCTTCCCACTGGACACATACTGATCACTCTCAAATAGAGAGGCAAATACCCAAATGGAATTTTAAATTTAAGTTCTTATTTTGCTTGTTTGCAGAACACTACACTACACTAATAAAACTAAAGTTTGGATCCTTTTAATTTTAAGGTGTCCATTTTTAAGAGAGAGATAGAGAACTCTTGGGAGTCACTTTCTCTGAGGGTAGATGCAATATAATAAAAAGCCAGTTTTCACATCTAAAAGGATGGATGTTATGAAACTTAGCTTTTTATTTTGTCCAGAGCAGAGAGAACACAGGGAACCAGGGACCCCCTCAACTGATTTTTCTTGATGGGAAACAAAATGTCTCACAAAATTCCAATTTGCTTTGAAAGGAAATACATCTGATGGGTGTCTCAGCATCTTCAGAGACACTGCAGAAGGAAGGTTTTAACTTAATATTTCCTTTAGCAAGATAGTTTATCACATTCAACAGAAATGAAAGGGGAAAAAGGATGGGAAACCATTCTGGGGTGAGCAGAGGGTGACTACAGGATGGGAAAATCCAGCTTCACCAAATATTTATTCATGCTTATATAAACCTCAATTAGCTATTTTAAAATGCTGAAGAAAAGGAGCATTTGAAAATGCATCTTGGAAGTTGGTTGGTGTCAGTTATTTTGCTGCATTGTTGATTAATGTAATTGAAGTATATATTACAGAAACAGAAAAGGAAATGTGACTTCTTCAGGGACCCATTAATTTCTTAAGGATAAAGTGTTTGAAGGTTCAAAGGCTTTGTTGAAGCTTATTTTAAATTTTAAATTTCCATTGCCAAGGGATTGATTACCATTTTTATATTAGCTTTGTCAAACACCAAGTTGATCTCAGTTCTTTCAAAGTTTTGTGGCACTTAACTGTTTTCAGAGCATTTTTTTTTTTTTTTTAAAGAGAAGGCTGTCTTACAAGTTCTCCCAAGGACAGACTTGCTTTCCATTTACAAGAAGAGCAAGATGAAAATATCTAAAGCCTTTAAAAGAACAATTCCCACTCTCCCCATCTTTGGGATCTTGAAAGTCATTTCTGCAACTCAGGTACATCACCTCCTCATTCAAACACTTTCCCTTATTAATTTGTGTTTGGGTTTGCTTTGACTTTTAAAACATCAACTTATTTAAGTGTCTTTGTGCATTTGAAGCTTAGTAGTCTTGTATAGGGACTCTTCAGAAAGGTTTGAACTTTTTCCATCTCTCCACCCCAGATGACTATACATAGTTCTTTTTATAGCTCTCTGCTGTCTTCCTCTGATCACTGTTTAAGGCGCTCTCATAAACAACACCCTTCGAAAGTGAGCCAAGATGTCCCAAGCACCAGTCTTTATTTGTCCTGTCCCAAGAGTGAACTCGTTAGTTCAAGAAGTCAGACAGCAGCATTTCCGGCTCCTTGGAAATCCAGCCAAAAAGAAAACTATTATTTCACACAAGGGCAAGAACAGGAAATATTCCAATATTCCATTAAGGAATCAGGGTTAAGATGCCACCGCCACCCCCCCCCACCCCCCCCAGATGAAGATGGTGGGAGAGGATTGTGAAGCCGCATTAGGAGTGAAAGCATCGTGACCCAGGGTTTCACCACAGGAAGTCAGTAATGAGATTTCTGACACCCTAAGAGTAGTTCAGCAGAGAACCTTTTTCTCATAAGGTGAAAGTTACTTTCTCTTTGTCAGTTTTTCTTTTCCCTTCCTTTCCAGTCCAGATGCTACTGCATGGTCCTTGGAGTATGAATTCAAGCCAGCAGGGGGCTCCCCATTGGGTCGGGCTGTCAATACACAGCTAGGTGTGGGTGGACAGCTGGGCTCAGAGCTTGAGAACTGACCTTCTTCAGCCTCACCTCAGACTTGGTTCCACGCAGCACCGAGGAATGTTTGGCCTGGGCTAACCAGGCACATGTACTCCCCTCTGGTGTGGGACATCTTGCCTCAAGAAATACTGTCGCTCACATTAATTTTCCTTTTAATGTCATTTCTATTTTGCTCAACTTTGGGGGGTGATTATCTAGATCTTACTGCAGATATCAAGCAGGCAGAGGCAGGCTGGGTCTGGGTAGAAGAGGCGTGTCATTGAAGATGCCCGCCATCCCCAGGCCCTCGTGGATTCTAGGCTTGCTCTGTGTTCCAGATCTTTGTCTCAGCCTTTCTCTCCTACCCTGCCCCACCAGGCATAAACATATTCCTGGTCCCTACTTCTGAATCCCCCCAACCCCAAAAAATTGGCAAGAGAATTTTGACTGAAAATAACTTTAATATATCCCTTATCTCTGGTGACATTTGCATATTAACCAGCTTCCTACCCCTTCAGAGAAAACAGTGAATTGGGAGTGAGTGTGTGTGTATGTTTGGGGTCTGAAGGGGGTGTTGAAGCTAGGTAAGGCCAGTGGTGGAGATGCTGGGAGACTGGGCAGGCGGGGAGCAGTTTCTTATACGTCAGAGCAGAGAGGCACCTATCCACTTATGTACACCGACTGCCAAATGCCCTGCAGATGTGACTTAATAAAAGGCAATGAATGATGATTATGTGGACTGGGGAGGAAGGGAGAATGTGAGGTGGAAGCACAAAACCAGAGGCTACAGTTTCATTAATGCTAAAAAATATTCCCAGTGGGTGGCTGGTGGGCAGTATGGAGAAACACTTAGGGGCTGGGCTTTGCCATTGCTGTCAAACTAAACATTTGGTCAATATCACATTCCAGCCTGGCAAGTCCCTGAGAGGAGGTTGAGTTGGCCTCTCTTATGAGGAATTCAGAAGTGCTGAGTTTTGGCATCATTTTTCAAACTTTCCAAGCCAGTTTCCTCTTTACCTAAGAGCATGGGGATACCCTTGGTATCCTCTACTCTCAAAGAGCCTTCCTCTGTGAGGAGCTGCAGGACTTTCACAGAAAGAGAGCTGATGAGTGGCCTCTGCTGTGTGTTTTTGATTAATCTGAAAAGAGTTGTTAACAGTAAGAGGGTAGATGCCTAGGCAGGGACCTAATTTCTTCAGCATTCATCAACATGGACTTAGGTCCTCCTGGGGGCAGGGGCTGGGGGTGTGGCGGGTGAGTCAGGGCTTGCCCTAAGACATTCAGGATGCTTAGAGGAGGAAGTGCCCAACCCCCAATAATAGGGAGTCAGGTAATCTTTCCACCATTTGACAGGTGAGGAAACAGGTTCAGAAAGATTAAATGGCTCAGAACGAGGATGGCCTAAAATATTTCATGAGATTCAATTTGAGAATTCGCCACCAGGGTTTTCAAAGCCCTTTCTCCTTCTTTAGGGAGCACAACACACAAACAAGCCTATGCTACACACTCCCCTGCCGTTATCTCCATAAAATGGCTGGGGAACTGGAGCTGGAGTGGTTGCGACTGGCCCCGCCATGCTCTTCTACCCGGGCTGTGTTAGTGCTGTGTCTCTGCCAGTTCAATCCTGACCAGCTTCTCAGGCGGGCCAGGCTCTGCCCTTTGGTAAAACCCCAGACAAGTGAATGGCAATGATGGCTACTACGTCTGTTATCACCACAATGCCGACGCCCTTCCGGGAGTCAGTTTCTCTACAGCTTCTCCACTGCAGTGTAGTAGTCAAGAGCACAAGCATTTGGGTCAATCAGACCTGGGTTTGAATCATTATTATCACATTTTACAAGTGAGGAAACTGAGGCTCATAGGGTTTGATACTTGCCCAAGAGCACATAGTAACTAGAAGAACCATCCTGAGATTTGACCTGTTTCAGTCTTACTCTGGAACCTACACTTATTTCACTTATTTCACTACCTACCCACATGGATCCCAGCCGTGACTGATAATAATAGGTACTATTTGCTGGGCACTCAGCGTGTGTCAGGAACCGCACAAAGTAAGTTATATACATTTTCTCATTAAGTTCAATTATTATTCATCATTACCTCCATTTTATGGAAAAGGATGGAGGCCTAGAGAAATTTAATAACTCACAGCTAGAAAGTAATAGAACTCAAACTCAGTCCCAGTTCTGCCTGACTTTGAAGCCCATTTTCTTGACTCCTATGTTAATACCCTTGTCTAACAGAGTCCTTCTAACTGGGAAGAACTTGTAAATTGGTGTCATGTTCAAAATTTCCTTTCATCACTGCATAGAAGTCTTATCTAAGACTATCTTCTTGGATACGGAAAAACTATTAGTGTCCAGTTTAGAAACTCAAGTTAGCAGTACAGGTGAAACAAATGGACTATTAAGGTCATACAGTCTGACTTCCTTTTTTAGTTCAGAAAATGGATGTTTCCTTATCCCTGTCAGACTAGAGGAGACCTCATATGTGAAAAGGAGAGTTCCAGCCTGGATTACCTAAAATGCATTTTTTTCCCCTGAAATTTGTTTTGCCTGAAAGAGCAAAGATACCCAATATCAGGTCTGGATTGTTAATACTGAAAAATGCAGTGCTATTTTAGTTAGCCCTGACTTATGAACCACGAGTTCCCTAGTGCTGCTATCTTCATTAACGATGGGAGACTCTACCAATGCTCATGGTAAAGAGAGCTTGGATCATTTTATCTGAGACATCTATGCACAAAATTGGAGCTCACTGGCCTGGACACACAAAGTAGGAAGGAAGTTCTTAGAAATGGCTTTTTGTTTTTTTTTAAAACCCTGTCAATAGAACTGTCTTCTTGGATTTATTGTGTGTGATAAGGCCATCTTGGTTTTTGCTTATAACCACTGTACTCAAGACCAGAAAGGCTTGAAAACATTCCCTCTTCTCTCAGGAAGGAACCTGCTATAAAACTGTTCCCAGGCTGCATGGGCCAGTGGTGACAGTTGCTATGGGATCCCCTCAAGTGACATATTCAGTCCCATGGTGCTGTAAGAGACTTAGCTCTCACCTCTAACCAATGATAACCAACCACTATAAGGCATTGCTTAATTCTCATTGGTTTATTTATCAATAAGATTAGACTTTTGTTAAATGTCGTGCTTTATTTTAGAAAAAATAAAGGTTACCATTCACTATGCTAAATGCTTGATGTGTAATATGTATGATTTCTTCTTTACGACAACTTTATGAAATAGATACCATCATCATCCCCATTTTATGGATGAGGAAACTGGGGCACAGAGATGTTGGGTAAATTGTCTTAGGCCATATAGCCAGTGAGTGTTGGCTCCATGATTCCCGATCAATAGGACTCTGAAGCCTGTGTTATTAATAATTTTATAATATGGCAATAATACAAATGAATTTCTCATTTGCCTTTCACATCTCATTTAAATCCAATGACAGTATCTTGATGAAGTATTAACCTTGAGGTGGTATTATCCATTGAAACTGAGGCTCTGATGGGTTTTGACTCATTCAACCACTTATTTATTTAACAGATATTTTGCTTATGATGTGCCTGGCTCAGTACCAGCCCTAATGATAAGCTTGTGCTCAAGCAGAAGGCAGTTCAGGGTAGGATCATGAGTGCTGGAGTCAGGCAGATCTGGTTGAATCCTGGCTCCATCACTTCACTCATCTGTTTATTCATAGAAGGGTGCCTACTATATTCTAAGCACCATTAGTTGCAGGACCAGCTGTGAGATCTTGGGTAAGTTTTTTAACCTTCCTATGCTCCAAGCCCTCAGTTGTCAAATGAAGATAATGATATCTATGCCACAGTCAGGGTGAGGTTAAAAGTGGTCAGGATGAAAACACTCAGTACAGCTCTTGATGAGCGGTAGATACGGAGGCAGGTGCTGTCTCCCTATCTTCACAGAACTGGCAAGATAGCAAGGAGATTAAAAAAAAAAAAAAAGAAATAAGCAATTAAAACAAGAAAAGCAAGTACTGTGATAATCTGGAGTGTCAGGGGTGGGGGTCATGTAATTCGGGGAATCTTGAATAATTTCAGTTCATATTTATTGTAGGATTTGACAGCTGGAAGTGACTTCTTAGAGCTTTGTGTCATAATTTTGGTGGGCTCAGCCACAGTAATGAATAGACTTAAACATGTAATGGCTCAATCCAATGGAGTTTTAATTTTTGCCCACATAACAGTCCAAGAAGGTTCTAGATTGGCAGAGATGAGTGGAGTCAGAGGCATCAGAGAAGCAGGGTGATGGAGGAGTATCTGCCATCTTCAACATGTCGTTACTAGGGTTGCCTGGGGGTTGCATGGAGTGAGCCAGAAAGCAAGAAGAGCATGGAGCAGTGCATGTGGGAGATATCTGTGGGCCATGCCTAGAGGTTGCATACCTTACTTTTGCCCCTAGTCTGCCAGAGAGAACTTAGACGACAATACCTTGGGGGTGCTGGGAAACTCAGTCAATCTTATGTGCTCATGAAAAGGAGAATGGATTTTTGTTCACAGTTTGTGGTCTTTGCCAGTTTTCTAGGTCATTTCTATCCCTTCAGGTACAACTACATGTGAATCACCCAGCCAGTCAATTTTTTCTTGCTAAATTTTCCTCAAGAAGTAAAGTTTTGATGTCCCTCAGTATTGGGGATTGAATCATGTCCCCCACAAAAGGCATGCTCAGGTTCTAACCCCTAGTGCTGGGGTGTAAACCCACTTGTAAATAGGACCTTTGAAGATGCGATTAGTTAAGGTATGCCCAGACTGAATGAGTGTGGGCCTCCATTCAATATGGCAGGAGTCTTTATAAGCAAAGGAAAGTGGACACAGCAAACAGGAACCAGAGGAGGAGACAGAAAAGACAAAGTGCCGGAAAGCATTGCCCTACCAACACCTTGAGTTTGGACTACTAGCCTCCAAAACCGTGCACCAATAAATTTCTGTTGTTTTAAGCTAACCAGTGTGTGGTATTTGTCATAGCACCCCTGGCAAACTGAGACACTCAGCCAATCCATTTAATGTCTAACAGAAGAAATAAAAATAAATCTGATAAAGCAGACACAGAGCCACTGACGATTAAGAGCTGACTGCCACCATTGCCATCATTAATACCTACTAAATTTATATCAACTTTAATTTTAGAGTTTTTAGTAATTTGGATGATGTTTCAGTTGTTGCATATAATTTATATCTGTAAAGCTGTGATTTTTAAAGAATATGTAGAAAAAACATATTGCTGTTGAAGATATATAGAGGAAAATTTAGATTTTAAAAAAAACTTAATCATGGTAAGCATGGTAGTATACAGATATAGAAAAATAATTGTGTATTGAATTATCAGAACATGTCTAAAACAAGACTAAAAACATTTTAAGCCTCCACCACCCCAAATTTTGTTTACTTGTGAATGATGTTTTATTTTTTAAAAATTAAATCATAATCAAGAACACAAAAGGATTAACCACAGGCGATAAG
>JAQZBX010090568.1:0-12494 GCA_029593785.1 Cabassous unicinctus
GTGACAGAGGGACTGGAAGGGGAACATGCTGGTGGGTCAGGACCTGCTTTTCTGAGGAGGTGACACATGAGCTGGACCCCAAATGGGCAAAGCCGGGGCATGCAGAGATGGAGACTTAGGGTGACCAGCCATCCCAGTTTGCCCAGGACTGGGACATGGGGCCTTCGGTGCTAAAACAGGCAAAATGTGGTGCGGATCTCTCCAGTGGAGTGGCAGGCCCTGCCCTCGAGGAGCTTGGAGGCTGACAGGCCCAGGACCAGCCACCAGGAACAGGCAGGGGAGGGCTCAGGTGGAGGGGTGCAGGGGCAGGGCTGGTGTGCAGTTGTGCCAAGCATTTTAACACAGGAACATATTTCATCCTCACAGCCACCCTGCGAGGAAGGCACCGTCAGCATCCCCATTTCACGGAAGAGGAAACCGAGACCCGGCCAGGCTAAGTGACTTGCCCCAGGTTGCACGCTGGGATGTGTGTGTTGAGGGGTCAGATTCCAACCCAGCCAAGCTGGTTCTGAGACGTAGTTCTTTGCATCCCACATGCTACTGTCATGACGGTGACAACAACAGGGCCAGCAGTCATGGGGCTCGTCCTGCGGTTGGGCCCTGCTTTCTCAGGCCTTATCTCATTTACCTTCTCCACCCCTGGCAGGTGGCTGTTCTTCACTCACTGTACAGATGGGAGCTGACGTCCAGAGTGGTCAAAGCCACACAGATGCAAGAGGCAGAGCCAGGACTTGAACCCTGGCCTGTGTGACTCCAGAGCCCGTGCTGTCCTCGAGGTCAGCACCTGCCCCCAGGGATGGAAGCCTGAGACTCTTGGGCTCAAAGTAACAGCATCCCCAGGCAACTGGGAGGAAAACGGGAGAAGAGAAAAAACCTGAAGTGTTTCCTTTCCACGGGGCATCTGCATTTCAGAAGAGGCTCTCTGGTAAGGGTAATGCCTAACCCCATTGCCTGATGCTCTCATGGGGGAAACTGAGGCATGAGAAAGATAAAGGGGGAGATGCAAGGCCCTCACCTGGCAGGTAGTGGCTGCCAACCAGCCAGAAATTCCCCTCCCAGAGAGGCAAAGAGCGGCCCCTGAGCCCCATGGAGACGTCCCCACAAGGACCTGGGCACAGAAAGTGAGTAATGGCCACCCCAGCGGACGCTCCTGAGGCAGGCATGTGGCCTGAGCCCCCCAGGAAGGGTCCGGGCTCTATTGCCTTGGTGCTGCCTTGAGTGATTCTAATATAGGCATTGAAGGGCCCACTCTCAGAGATGCTCTGGGCTTTTCTCTGCTTCAGAGGTGGGAGCAGAGAGAGGTGTGCAAGCAGGGCAGCTGGAGTGCACTCGCCTTTTGGAAGGAGTGCTCCAGGGGGTGTCCTTCAGCCCAAGGGAACAGGGCAGCTAATGGTGGACCTGCAGGCTTCCTGGTGGGTGCTGGCAAAGGGCTGGGGAGGGAGGGAATCCTTTCCCGATTCCCTTGGAGGAAGCTCCCTGTGCTCTTTATAGGGCAAGTGTTACTGTATGGCCCCCTCAGAAACCCCAGTTAGAGTCTCTCTTCCCCACCCAACCCCACCTCCACTCCAGCAACCAGCCACCTTACCCTGCACCACTCAACCATCCTCACTTCCCCTTTTTTCAAGAGAAACTGGCATCTGTCCATCTTGATTTTTTCTGAGAGAGGAAAGCAGCAGTGAGGCCCTGTGCCCTGGCCTCAGAAGCCCCATCTGTGCAAACCCCAGGGGTCCAGCAAACCTCATGAAGGGGATCCCAATGTCCTTGGCATGGACTGGCCAGGCCCCACATCATCTGAAATCATCCTGCCCCAGGGCCACAGGGCTCCTGGGGTACAGGATAAACAAACCCTCTTTAAATAAGCCTTCGTGGGCCAAGGTCCTGGATTCCCATCCTGGCTCTCCACTAGCCAAATGTGTGACCCTGGGCAAGTCACTTTCCTTCTTGGGGGTCCTGGTCTCCTTCTGTAAGCCGGGAAGGCTCCGTGATCCTGGATGCACACAGTGAGTTGGGAAAAGCATCTACTTGAGAAGCAAACCCAGAGTCCAGCCCCAGGGCGGCTTCTCATTGACTGTATGTCCTTAAACAAGCAGCATGGCCTCTCCAAACCTCAACTTCTTCAACTGTAAAATGGGATCAGGAAAGAAGGAAAGGTGTCCCAGCTCAGGTCCCACCTTGAAGCCTTTCTTGGGGACCCCGACAGCCTCCTTCACTCTGCCTCTGCTCCAGGGGGACCTCTGTCCCCACTGATCAACTCCCCCTGCATTTCCCAGGCCCCACACCCTCCCCTTTCACAGAGTCTGCCAATGCAGGGCCCAGAGCAGACCCTGCTGTCCACGACTGGACATAGGGCCCCTCCACCACCCCAAATCACATTTCGCCAGGGCCACCCCTGAGAAGGCTGCTCGTGCTGTGGATGAACTGCATTGCAGTGCACATCAGGCCTGGGGAGGAAGATCTGTGCAGAGGTCAGGGCCTAAACAGGGGTCAGCTGTTGACAGCAGAGGACAAGCAACCGGAGCTCAGCTGGAGGGGGCTGTGCAAAACAGGCCTGGGGCTTAGGATCCAAGTGAATCCCATAAGTGTGACTCCACTTGGCTGGGGGAGTTGTGCAAAGACCTTGGAGGGGCTCCTCACTTCCTGCCCTCCCAGTCCCAGCAGCCCCTGCTGCTCTTCAAATGCCACATCTCTCTGTTCCCCAAAGAGGCTCTGGGCCTCCCCACTTCCTGGCCATCCCTCACGTGTCTCCCTCCACTTGGAATTCCTTTCCCTACCCCACTACCCATTCCATACCAGCTCATAGAGTTCCAAGCCCCCTGGACAGGCCAGCTCAAATGCCACCTTCTCCACGAAGCCTGCCCAGAGCCCCAAAGGTGTGCATCGCCTCTCCCTCCTCGGGCCTCCAGCAGGTGAGTGGAAAGAGCCTGGACAGTAAAAACCGGCAGGCGGGGCTTAGCACCCAGCTCCACGCTGCCTGGCAGCCTGACCTTGGGGACGCTCTTCACCTCTCTGAGTGGATTTGCTCGCCTGTCGGATGGTGACGTGTACCTGACTGTATTGCTGCCTGACAAATAGAAGGCGCTCCAAATAGGGTCACTTTATTATCTCTCTTATGACAGCCTTTTATTCATTACTTTGGTGTCTCTGGTTACACATTGAGCTCCTAAAAGGCTAGTGTCATTCTCTTTTCAACTTTCTTCATTAATTCAACACACATGGATTGCACACTGTCTGTACCAAGTCCTGGGTGCCAGGGACACGGAGATGGGTGCAAACCAGCCCTGGCCCTTGAGAAGCCCACAGTGCCTGTGTCCCCAGCGCGAGCCGCACGTGCCAGGGCAGCCTGACTGCAGCTGGGCCCGTGAGCCCAGACTCCATTCGAGGCCCTGTCTGAACTCAGAGCTGAACCTAAAGCAACAGTCGCAACAAAAAAAAAACCAATATATTTTAAAAAAGAAATCTCAAATTTTACTTCAGAATCTCAGAGAAAACTAAAAGGGATCCATTTAGTAGCCCCCATGGCCCTTCTTGAAGGCCCGTTCCTTACCAGTAGGTAACTGCAGAGCTTCTTACAAGCCAAGCTCCCAGGTCTCCCCAGAACCCACTGGCATGTGCTCCTCTGCCCCTCTGCTCTCCGCCCCACCCCCCCCTTCAGTATGCAGACTCACTGATTCTGCTGGACTCTTCTGTTTTGCTCTTCACCACCAGTTCTATTGATTCTGCATGCCCCAAATCTTAGCATTATCTCACAAAAAGAATATTCTCCTTAGAGCAGGAGAAGGAGAGAAGCAGAGTTCAGGGGGTGGCTGAGAACACAGGCATAATAATGGCCTCGTCTTTGCCACAGCGGGTTCTCAGTGAATGCCTAGAAAGTCCATCACCAATATACTGTGTGTCTATGAATTTTGAATTTTAGAACTTGGTAGTGGTCAAACCCCAAGGGGTCAGGGACAGGGAGCTGGAAACTTGTCTCCTGGATTATCTCCCTGACTGGTGGCTCTCAGTTCCCTGATAGATCCAAGGGCCTCCAAACACTTCCATCCCTGCCCTCAAGGAGAAAGGTCCTGGCTCTGCCAGTGACCCCTTTCCAGGGGTGTGATGGAGGGCCTTGCTTTACTGTGACTCTTCTCTCTGAACGCCCAAATCTGCTCTCACCCACAGCTAAGTAGCTCCATCTAGTTTTCTGTATTTACCCCCAGTATCTCTGAAGGTTGCAGTGCTATCTGTGTCACCGATTGGGCTGTTGAGGGAGGGTGTTGACATGGCACCAGCCATCCGGCATCCCTTTACTCTCATGTCCCCCATTCATTAATCCAACAAGGACTCCATGAGTCCCACTCTGGGAGAATCAGGCTCGAGCCTGGCCTTCAAAGTGTCCTCAGTCTGGATGGGGAGGCAGGTGGGGATACAGACCACCTATGAAGCAATCAAGTAAGGGCTCCAATGAGAGGAACCCAAAGGAATACGCCAGATTGAGTCTGGAGGTCAGAGAAGGTCGCCAGGGTGGGGGTCCCAAGCTCTAGAAGTCAGCCAGAGCCAGCCACAGGACAGGATTACTTTAGTCACCACTCCTTTCATTCATTCATTTGTTGATTCATTTATTCATTCAATCATCCACTCCATATATCCATTCCATTTATTTCCTGCACTGACTATGATGCTAGAGATGAAGGGAGTGTGCAGGCCAGTGGAGACAAGATTTCCAATGAATTAATGATACCTGCACAGATCATTACTTCAGCACAATTGGGCCAAGTCCAATGTAGGAGAGGGATTTGACACTCTAGAAGAGACATACTAATACAGAGACCTTAACCTGGACTGAGGAGGCAAGGATGAGCCACAGCACCAGGAGGGTGTTCTTGGCAGAGAGAAAGGCATGTGTAAAGGCACTGTGGTGGGTGGGAGCCTGGTGTGTTCTGGGAGACTGAGAGAAGGCCCTGAATGCTGGAAGGCAGAGGGAGCAGCTTGGGAAGCCTGGCCTGGCAGAAACTAGGGAAGGAGGAAGGGCCAGGCTGAGTTGTCCACAGGGGAGACTTCCCCACCCTTGGCCCGCAGCTGAGTCACCATTTTCCCCACCACCCACATCAGGGAATTCCACTCTGGCCCACACCCAGTGCTGGGTCCTAAGGACTCTGGGGGTGACTAAGACCTTGCCCCATTGACCCTACCCTTTGCCACCCCCAACCTCTGACCCTCCTGTTGGCACCCACTCCTGATGATCGGCTGTGCTCTGAAGGGCCCGGGTCCGGCAGCCAGAGGGTGGTGGCTCACATGCTGACCACATGATCCAGGGCAGGTGCCTTCCCCTGTCTGGACCTTGGTATCGTCACCTGAGAAATGGACAATAATGGGTCCACCATGGCAGGGTGCTTGTGGGGAGTGAATGAGGCATCTTGGAAGAGGCCTGAGCCCTGGAAACCAACCCCAGGCCACTGCCTGCCCCCTTCTCCAGCCACACCCCTCAGAGGACCCTGCTTTTCTCCAGGACGCATCGCTGACCACGCCCTGAAACAGGACACGGCCCCTCCCAGGTGACAAAATGACTCCCCCACGGACAGATGGTCCCACGGCTGGTCCCGCAGGTGGAGCACGATGGCTGGGGGGAGGGCTCCCCCTGCCCCTTGGCCTGACCAGAGGAGGCCCCTTGCTGTGATGATGCCCCAAGGCGCTCACGTGACCTGCCTGAGGTGGGCCTCTACCCGCTGACCCCAGGGCCCAGCAGGCCGTCCACACAGGAGGTGCTCCAGGCCGTCCCAGACACCGAGGGGCCCTGGCAGAGCATACAGGGAGGCCTGCGGGCCATGCATCTGATTATCTAAAGCTGTAACTTGATGTTGAATAAAATGGGTTCAACCTGCGATCTTGACAAATGTAACTTTATAACAACCTGGGAGACCAGGTTGGATTTTAAAATTCTAAGCCACCCTCAGGCCTGGGTGCTGATATGGGCAGCCAGTCCACCCTCAGGAGGGACCCAGGAAAGGGGCCCACTGGGATCGGGTAGTGGGTCCCAGGCCATTTAGGAAGGACAATTCCAGATTCCCAGTACCAACCTGTGGCCTAGCATGGTGGAGGGTGCCAGGCAGACTCCAGAAGGGCACATCCTTTGGCCTCATGAGTTCCTGTCCTGTAGGGAGAGGCATGGGCTGGGGAGGGCCAGAATAGGGTCCTCTGAATTGTGGGAACCAGGGCACAGGCCTCTTGCCGGGTCTAAGGACGGTGTGAAATCCAGCCCCTGCTCTATTGCCAGCCTGTATGTCTGGCTTTGCAGTGGGTAGGACCCAAGAGGCTGGGCCAAGCCATTAGGGAGAGCAAGACCCTCAGACCCAATGCCAAGTCTGTAGGCAAATGTTTGGAGACAGGACCAGAACTGGACTGTGAGGTCCCAAGGATGGAGTTGACCAGAGAAGGGGACTGGGCTCAAGTGAGGTGCATCGAAACTCTGGCCTCCCAGGCTCCTCTTGGGTCCTTCTAGACAGATGAGAGGGTGCAGGTGGTGGCCTTTCCTGGCTGCCTTGCTGGACCCAGGCAGGGCTGACAGAGCCACACAGGCCTGCATTGCTTTCCTGAAGCTCTGAGCATCAGTTAAGATCTGCAGCAACACAATTCAAACCTGCACCTTAATATTCCCACCAAATTGCCTGGGTTTATGAACACACACTGAGCCAGAATTCATGCTGCAAAATGAGTGTGATTTTAGGAGTCACAGTTTTCCAGGAGCTCATGAATTTCCTAGAATCATCACCCTTTAGAGATCGCCCAAGAGACAGAATAATGAGCAAGAGATCCTTTCATGTAAAAGAAAACAAAGAGAGAAAAGGAGCCGCTCATACAGTGGAGACCCTGCTTTCTTCACAATGTCTTGAAAGAATTGGCTGCATTTTCACAATTATTAGTGATGATCCTCTCACTTGAGGAGGGAGCGGGGGAGGCTGTGAGCAGGCTGAGTCGTTCAGAGGGACATGGAGAGGGACACGGACGTGTCCATTCTCCAGTCACAATCCTATAGAGGGAAAGAATGCTTCCTTTGGGATCCTCAAGGTAAATGGACAATTTTCATGTGAACAGAAAGTCCATTTCTGCAGACTGAGCTTGGACCAGACCAGCCCTATCAGAGCCAAATGGAGAGGCCCAAGGAGCCAGAGGGACAGAAGAGGGATAGCTACGACCCCCCATGTGGGATTCTGGAAGGGACACTGGGTGCGAGTGAGAGCTGTGGGAGGACAACCACCCCTCTTGAGCACCCAGGGTCCCTGCTCATGGTGGCAACCGCTGCCTTTGATGGTGCATGCCTTCTGTGCCAGGCCCCTGATGATCTCCCCAAGTCCTCACCCCAACTCAGAGGGTGATTCCCATTTTGCAGATGAGGAAACTGAGGCTCGGAGAGGGGATGGGGCTTGCCTAGAGTCCTTCAGCCAGTAGGCCGTGCAGTTGGACACTGACCCCAGAAGCACGACTGTAACTGCAGAGACCTACCCCTGTTCTGAACTAGGTGGTCGGGGAGGGAGCCCCATTTACTAGAGGCTTCCTCGTGGCAAGTGCTGGGCTGGTTCCAGCACATAGTCCACCTCACTCACCACTGCAGTGCTGGGAGGGGGCCGTTTTCATCCCCATTCCCTGGCTCAGAGTAGTGAGGGGCCTGGTCCAGGGTCGTGGACAAGAGTGCATGGAGCAGGGCACACACGTCTGGTCTGCTCCCTCCATGCCCCAGCACTTCTCTATGTGGTAGGGTCATCCCTGGGGTGCAATGTCTCCCCTCCTCCTGTGACCCTTCCCAGCCCTAGGCCCCCTGCCCCTCATCCCCAGCGCCCTCTGCCCAGCCCTCCTTCCTGGGGTGGCTCTGCTTTACCACCTGCCTGCAAAGCCCCTGGGCAGTCTGAGGCGGGATCCTTGCTGCTGGGCTGAGGGAGACGGGCCGACAGCACCCTTCCAGGTGCTTCCAGGAGTCAGCGCACCCAGCTGGAGGGGTCCAAATGCAGCCTCTTAAGAGGTGGGCCCCGGCTGTAATGCTGTCCAGAGGCATGATGCCCTGGGGTGGGGGGTGGGGGCGGGTAGAGGTGGTAGAGAAAGAGTCCTTCAGTGGAGTGGGGGCCCTGGGTGCTACATGCAGCTCACCCCAGCTCTAGACCTTGGTATCCAGCATTAGACGTGGAAACAGCCTTACAGAGACTGTTTAGCCTGCCCCCATGTGGCATGAGCCAATTACCTCGAATAAATTCCTTAGCACACACATACAATCTCCTACTGGTTCTGCTCCTCTGATCGGCCCCTGACTGACACTAAGTGGGAACTATTAAAATCCTTATTTTACAGATAATGACATTGAGATGTAGAGAAATCAGAAACAAGAGTAGGGATCTACACCCACTTTTCTAGTTTCACAGATCCACAGATGGAGAGGAATTTTGCCCCAGGGTGAAGCATACCCAGAATCTCACAAGACACTTGATTTAGAATAGCTGATGTAGATGCTGAGATGTGGGCTTGGGGGCTGATGAGATTTAGATGATACGTTGCACTTTGAGTTGACACTGTGATGGGTTGAGACTGTGGGGGATGGTGGGTGGGGTGAGTGCATTTTGCATATGGGGTCACTGTGCATCTTTGGGGGCCTGAGGACAGACTGTGGTAGGCAGAGAAACGGCCTACCAAAATGTCCACCTCCTAATCCCTAGAACCTGTGAATATGCTGCCTTCCATGGCCAAAAGGACTTTGTGGATGTGATTAAGGATTTTGAGATGGGAGATTATCCTAGATTTTCCAGTGGGATCCCTGTAACCACAAGGGCCCTAGTAAGGGAAAGAGGAGGCAGGAGAGACAGACAAGGAGACGAGACAAGAGAACCAGAGGTTGGAGTGATGAGGGCCATGAGCCTCCAGGAGGTGGAGAAAGCAGGGAAACAGATTCTTCCCTGGAACCTCCAGAAAAGACACAGCCTTCTCTATGCATTTTAGACTTCTGACCTCCAGAAACTTAAGGTAATAAATTTGTGTTATTTTAAGCCACTAAGTTTGTGGTGATCTGTTAGAGCAGCCACAGGAAACTGATGCATATTTAGGTACATTTGAGTGCCCTCATCACATGGCGTGTGTTCATGAACCAGGGAGAGCTCATGTCCACCCAGGAGCTCATGCACCAAGCAATGTCTCCCTCAGGCACCATGAAAACACACCTTTTTTCAATAGTGAACACACATCCCACTGTGCACTCATGCCCAACTCATGTGTGCATGGGTGTGCATTCCCTGTGTACCCCACTGGTACCCTCCCCAACCCCAGCAGACCCTAGTCCCTGGCTATTCTGGGTCCAGCCCAAGAGGGCTGCAGGCTCAGTAATGAACCCAATTTTAGGAGACCTTTCCTAGGAGACCAGCCCAAGTCCAAGGGTACTGTTGGTGGAATGTTCACTAATGGGCATTCTCCAAGTTTCTCCCCCAAAATGGAGGTCTACGAGCACCAGAGAGACCTACTAGCCTTTGCCTTTTCTTTCTCTTAATCTGCCTTACCCACTTACAAAAGCCTTCATGCAGTGCAATGACAGCTCTCAAAAGAAAAATAAAAGCCCTGGTTTGCCCATTTCTGTGGTGTAAATATCCCTGCCATGGCCAATTTCAAACTGCTGATAATTTAACAACTGACTCATAAAATTCTTGAATATTTAACCTTCAGTTCTCAATTGACTCACATGAATCAAATCAATCCAGCTCCAAAACATAGCCACTGCCCAGCCAGGGAAACCAACCTTTCTCCAGCAAAAGATCAAGATAATAAAGTGCAGTCGTCTCGGCTTAGTCAGCTCCTAACATGGGAAGGCAGAGTCACGACGGAAGAAGACCCAGGTTTCAGGGAATGCGAAGTATATGCTCCTGGGGTTTCATTATCTTCAGCTACTGCCTCATTTGTCTTATCTTTGTTCATTCTGGCAAATTAAATCAGCGCAGTCTTCCCAAAATTGTCTTCACGGCAGAATTAAACAACAGCGGCAGACTGAAGCGGCTGTGCTGGAGGTGTTTGGTACGCTTTTGTTTGCTGCTCCCTGCATCGTGAGGCCCCACCACCCTGAAAATGCCAGGCAAGCTACCTCCCGGGGATGTGGTTTGGGGCATTAGGTTGGAACAGTTGCTTTTCCTTATCTCTGAAGAGGAGGGGAGTCATCACTGCCAGGTCCAGTGGCAATGTCCCAGCTTCAGGAGCATTCTGTGCCTCAGTTGTCTCATCAGTGAAATGGGCCCAAACCTGGTATTAGTGTGAAAAGCATGTCCCCTCAGGTCTAGAATCTTAGTAAAGGCTGGTATCAGACATGATGTCAGGGCATTGGAGAACTCCAAACCTGGAAACATGGAGGATGTAGAGAGGGGAGAGCAGTCTGCTGGGGGCAACTGTTAGATCCTAACTTGGACTGTTTCTGAGACAACTTACAGCACTCTGATCTGAGGATCCACCCTTCCAGGGGTTGCCAAACCTGTCTGCACAATCACCTGTGAGACTTGTTTCCTGGACCACAGAATATAACTCTCCAGGACCGTGGCCTGGGAATCTTCACTTTCCAAAATCTCTCCAAGCAATGCTGATACAGCTGGCCTACAAAGAAGGGTTTAGGACTCACTGCTCTAACCCAAATGTTGGGCCACCCAAGTCCTGTGGCAGACATTACCCGTGCCTGCCAATATCTGCTTTTCTCTTTCCCAGGTGCGTGGAGGGCTGCACTTCCCAGCTTCCCTTGCAGTTTGCTGGGCCATGTGACTCGCTCCGGCCAATGGACTGTGAAGGAAAACAATGTGTTCACTTTCTGGTGGAGGCAGTGAACGGGTCTCATGGGCCCTTCCAGCTCTCTCTTCTCCTTGCTGAAGGGCATGGAGGCTGTGTGTTGAGATGGTTGAGAATAATTTTAAGCAGCCTGGATTACGGACTCACCAAGAACAATCACCCTTGAGTGTCTTCTGACTGGCAGTGGAGTTTATCAGAGAAGCATTAAACTTTAGGTGTTGATTAATGTGATCTGGGCTTATTTGCTTTGGCAGCATTAACCTAGTTTAGTCTATTATGGGCCCCTCTGAGATCCAGTAAAGGCTTTGAACTTTCTGCCCAGGAAGAACTCACCTGCCTGTAAACATTACATTTGGGCTTCCCTGCGTGTCTGCTCTGGTCCCCTTGTCTCCCTGAATCTAGGAATTATTGGCTTAAAATATTGCTTGTTTCACCTGTTGTGACCTGATTTATGACAGAGGTAACATTTGCTTCCCATCACTGCTATTCTTCCCCATCCCTTTCCCCTATTGATGGCCCTAGGGTTCCATGTTCTTTCCTCTTTCCCTTGCAGAACAATCCCGCTCCCTGTTCCCACACCACCTGAGATGGGCCTAAAGCCATCAACATATGCAGAATAATTAATTTTATACAAGTTTAAGGGGCTCAGGGAATTTGGAATCCTTGGAGCTTATAGTCAAGAACTCTAGCTCCTGGAGGCTCATGGGAAATTCTCCAGGACCTCACCCCTGTCCAATGCAGGACACTGAGAGGATTTCACAGTTCGAAACTGAGCCTGAGTTTTGAAACCTCAGGCTCGATGGGGACAAGTCCCACCCCACCCCAGCGGCACCCAGAGCCAAAGCTTAGGCTTGAAGTGGCTGTCACAGAGGTGGCCCACATGGAGCCCCCTTTGAGAAAGAACTTGCTGTTCAGCCTTTAGGAGTGCAGCTTGCTGGCAGCCCAGGCCCTGCTCTTCCCCTGACTGAGCCCGGCAGAGGTCCTAGAGCCTGGCCATTTCTGCCCAGCATGGGACCCCACTAACAGGCAATCTTTACTCTGGTCACATCTCCATCTAGTCTGAAGTTCCCTCTGCCCAATTCTGCTTGCTTCCGCTTTGTCTTTCCCAGGTCTTACTCACAAATGAAACTCTTGTGCTCCAAACGTCATCTCCGTGTCTGCTCCCCAGAGAACCTGGGCTGATAAACTTGATGACGTGGATGCCCCTCAAATACTTCTCTGAGCCTCAGAGTCATGAACTTACACCTGCTTCCTGAGGCTTAGTCTCTGGGGCTTCAGCTGGCAGAGAAAACACCAAACTTCTGGACCTCCAAGATTCCTTCTGCCTGAGTCTCTTTTCAACTGCAAGGGCTGGCCTGCAGCTTGGCGAAGGGGAGAATCCCCAGTCACCCAGATCTGGGTTCAAATGTTGGGTCTGCCACTTACCAGCAGTATGGGCCTGACAGCTCCACTGTGTGAGGCTACGTGTGTGTGTGTGTGTACACATGTCTGGTTGTGTGTGTGCTCGTCTTGGTGTCTCTGTCTCTGGTTCTCAGCGAATCTATTCATTTCTCTCACTTACTTGTTCCTTCTGCCCCATATTTGCTGTTGACACCAACATGGAAATCTGGATGACTTAGACCCGAGTGCCTCAAGTTCCAAGGAAGAATAAATCAGTTTTGGGGCAGGTGAGAAGCTCTCAGCTCATCCTCAGGAAAGGAACATGTTGCAAACCCGAGGGGGCCTTT
>JAQZBX010090569.1:0-12498 GCA_029593785.1 Cabassous unicinctus
GCAAGTTGGAGCTTGAAAGAGAATGTGGGGAGCTCCTGGAGTGTGACTGTGAGGGGAAAGCTGGCGGAGTTGTCTATAGAAAGCTGTTGCCTGTGTCTGGTGGTGAGCGTGGGATGCTGTGGGAGAGGAGTGCATGCAGAGCAGAGCAAAAACGAACTGGCATGTTGGCCCCTCTGCATCTTTCTCTCACCACAGCTAAATCATGGCAGTCTTCAGAAAGTAATGACAGCTGCTTCATGTCTCTTTCCAAATCCCATGCATATTTCTCTTTTGACCAAGACTAATCTTAAGCCTTAAAGGAAGAAGATTCTAGGAAATAATCAAGTTAAATCAAGTTGACATAATACAAAAACACTCCAGTCCACCCACTGACAACTTGGTATCCACCCTCACCAACTTGAACCATATTTAACTTCCAAAGAGACAGTAGCAAAATCATGCTTCCATCTAGCATGATTCTCCCTTGTATAACCAAAACACATTAATCCTCTCCCCACAAGACACAAAATCCCATGTCACCCCATCCAATGGTCATATCCATTCCTCTTCTGGCTGAACCACACTACCCCTTTGATATCCTGTAAGCTAAATAGTGGCTTAACACATTTTATATTAGATAGCAGAGGAATGGGAAAGGGGGGAAAAAAACAGAAAAATAACAGAAATTGAAAGAACACATAAATTCATTTCAAAGTTGGGATGAAACACTTATAACTCCTGCAGTCCTTGTTTCTGTAACTGTGGTCATTGCTGGTATTTCTAACTTCCTTACCACTACCCATTCCATATCCCTCTACCCTTAGCAAAAAAACCTTAGATGATCATGGCCTATTGTATGGTAGGGTGACCCAAAAGGTGATTTCTAAAAATCTGAGTCATTAGCAGTCCTGCCTATGTTGGGTTAGTGTAGTTTTACATTAATTTTTATCACAGACATAGAAGGACTAAGAGGCACACTAGAGAATCTCCTGTATTCCAGGCATTGTCTTCCTGGCCTTTGTGTAGTAGTCAGGACCAATTGTCTCAGCCAATACAATAATCACTTCTTTTTCTTGTGGTTCATTGGTATTAGAAGCTCAAAGTGGTCACCTGGCAGTCTCAACTTCTAGTTTAATGGAACAATTGTGTTTCTTAGTGGAAGAATTTCTTTTTCTGGATACCAGAACTCAAATACAGCAGAGCCTAAGATTGTGGGTACAGGAAGTACAAATCCTGATGAGTCAGTGGGAATAGAAGCTCATCCTACTTAGATCCCTTTCAGAGAAAGCACTTAATAAAAATTTTAAGCTCTTTCAAACTGTGTTTCTAAAAAAAAAAAAAAAAAAAAAAAACAACTACAGCACTTATACTTAAGTAGGAGAGCAATGCAGACTAGGTTTGATCAATATATTGTTATCCTAGTTACAGACAAGAATCATTTGAAGATTTAACTTCTAATACTACCTCCAAAATTTTTCAAAATACAGTAGCTTTACTGTTAATTTTACCTTCTATAATTGGCCACAGGTTTGATGAGGAGAAATAAAGAATCAAGAGCAAAGCATAAAAAGCTTTCTCTTCCATTTCCCCTCCAAAAGGGAGACAGGCACTTATTGAGAACCTACTAAAAGCCATGGGATTTGTATTTAATTTATATTACAACAAGCCTATGATATATGCATTACCCTCATTTTATAGATGAAGAAACTGAGGTTCAAAGAAGTTAAGTAAAAACTTATTTTAAAACAAATTTCTAAAAAAATTAACATATTTATTATAAAAATTTTAGAATACAGTTAAACAACAAAAAATTAATCATAATTCCAGTACCTACTGTTCACCCTTCATAAGCTATGTCTATGTATATACACACATCTTAAAGACAGGCAGATGTACCAATCACTTTTTGCAAGTAGTTTGGTTTCCTGTTTTTTCCATTTAACATACCAGGAATCTCTTTCCATGTACTTATATACATATATTTCAATATATTTTTAAAAAGGTTCCATATTATTCTATTGTATGACTGTACTTTAAAGTCTCCTGTTGGAATATATGGATTGTTTCCAATTTTGTGCCATGATAAATGTTGCAGTGAATATTACTGTAGCTAAATATTTGCTCACATCCTTATTTCTTTATGATAAACTCCTAGAAGTGAAATTGCATATAATACAATTTATTTTTAAATTATGTATCATTATTTAAATTATGTATTTATATTTGAATCATGGAGCACCTTTTCTGAAAATGCAATATAAAGTTTTAGTAACTTTTTCAAACACAAGGGGCCTGGGTTCACTATTCTCTGAGTCCTTTCAGCTTTAACATGTTCTGATTAACTATGGGTTTTACACAAGTTAGTATTAAGTAGTTGATACTAGCCTTTATTTGTGGGTAAATGAAAACCCTGCCTAATTAAACATGAGTGTGTTGTCTTTTCCTAGGGCTCAGCATAAGCCTTTTTATCTGAAGCTTGAGAAAAATATAAGGAAACTCTAATACATTATATCTTTTGGCTCTTTGAGATAAGTGAGATGAAATATAACTCTTGTAATAACAGTGTAGATAATGTATTGGAAAGGCAGAACCATGGTCATTAAATCCCTGCCAAAAGCTTAGCTACTTACTGGAAAATTAGTTTTTAATAACATAATGAAACTGCAACTCAACCTGCTCTGACTTTGAAAAGTCACTTTTATGTGGCATTGGACCTTACTATAAAAGGTCCTTTGCTATGTATTTTAGGATTATCCATCTCTTCTTGAGATACCAAGAGCATATAAATGCTGGGTCCTTGCTGAAATAGATAACAAAAAAAGTTGGAACAAGATGCTTCCTACTTCTCCTCACATTTAATGACCTTTATGAAGGGTTACTTGTATCTCGAGGTGCAAAAAAACTGGATTCTAAGAGTTATGGTACCTCTCATTCATGATAATGAGTTAATTACATTTTCTCTAGGGTATTTTTGAAACATTTAGATGAACACAAATACAAACAAAGCAGCTCTCAGTCTTTGAATGACAGGGGAAAAGTCATTTAGTTACAAATAAAATGCAGATCAGAGTAAGACTAAGATTTCAAAGTCATTTGCAAAATCAAAAGAACCCGCTGTTTTTTCCTAATTTAGGAATTAAAGAGGAATACAATTTCAAGAACTTATCAGGCTGGAGAAGCAGCAAGATAGCATCGGTTTAACTGGGCACTCACCATATCTCTTGCAAAAAACGGATGAGTGGGGGTGAGATCCTGCTGAAGTGAGCTGTTTTGGGAACCCACAGACTGGGGGGCTTCGGGGCATCAATCTGGAGGAAGCTGGATGAGGAGATAAATTGCTCAAGGTAAAACTGTGAGTTTCTGGTCCCTGTGGCTGGAAACTGAGGACAGCTAAGCCCCACCCTCAAAGCAAAAAGCCACTGTGAGTCCCAACTCCCGTCGCTGGGCACCCAGCAGGAGGGAGAGTTCTCTGAGAGTGGAAGGTTCTGGTGAAGGATGGAGAGAGGTTTCCTTTCTGTGAGTTTGGTTGCCTAGACCCTTTTGAGCTTTGGGGAGCATACCAACTGGCTCAAGGTGGCACCAGGAAGAGGGGAGAAGTGAATCTGCTGAGGCAGCCTGATTTACCTAACCGCTCTGGGATAGAGAAATTTGCCCTAGGAGGGCGGAGTCAGGCAATTGAATAGTCCTGTGCTGAAAACTATCAAAATTTCAACTCTGCTAAGGGAGGCTGGCTGTAGGAAGCACTCAATAAGCTTCCAAGAACCTATTTAGGGTCCCTTGGGAGGAGGGGTGGTTTAGAAGAGGGTTGAGAGTCATTTTTCTGCAGTGAGTTCACACACCAGGGTCCCATTTGAATTTCGAAAGGGAACTCAACCTGACCAGGAGAGGTGAGGGGGGATCCACCGCTCACACAGGCTATTGCTTCCTGCTGCCCTGGGAGAAAAAGCAATAAGAATAGAAAGGGGGCAGGGACAGACTCCTAAGCAGCAGGAATCAACACAACTGCAAAGAGTCAAACCTGCAGAGAGAAAGTGACTGGATAGTTTCTGAAGAGTTAACTGACCCAACAAAAAAGTTTAGTTCAGTGGAGGAGTTTCCCCTTAAATATACGAGGTCTCTAGTTCGATTCCGGCTCCTCTTTAGTGATCCACCAGGATATCAAACATCCATCTGATATTTTAGGACAGGGAAAACACAGACACTATTTTTGTGTTAGCTTCTCTTGGGTCTGTTATTTTTCCCAAAAAAAGGTTACTTTTTAAAAAACTTTTAAACATAGTTTACTGGCTAAAACCTGCTTCAAAACCTGCAAAGGTCAGGCTGCAGGGTAATTGATTGATGAACACCAGCAGCTTGAGATGCTCCTCAGGGGCCTAACAGGGAAGGCTGTTTTTCCTTAGTTTTTGTTTGACTGCTTGCTTGTGTGTGTGTGTGTGTGTGTGTGTGTGTGTTTCTCCTTGTATTTCTTTCCTCTCCCCTCACCCCTTTTTAAAATTAGGTGCTGCTGTCTTGTTTCTTGTTTGCTGTGTCTCCTCTTCCTTGATTTCCCCTTTTCTATGTATACCAGTTTTGTCTACCAACGATATCTCTTTTCCTTCCTTCATCTTTCTATCTTCTCCTTTCTGTTGTTGTTCTTACATTCCACCTCTCTTTGTTTAGACCTCAATTTTTCTAGTTTTTATTTCTGTCTCATCTATTCGGTTTTCTTTCTTTTATTAACTTTTCTTCTTTTTGTTTTTTCTTTTCTGCTTCCCTCTCTCCTCAGCAATCTGGCCTGTTAATTCATTCTATGTATTTTTCTCTATTTGGTTTCCCATTTCATTATTGGTACTCCACTTTTTTATTCCCATTACTCTATACTGCTTACGTGAGTTAAATATTCATTTTCCTAGGTCTTATATGGTTCTGCTTCTAACTTTTATGATTATTATTATTATTATCCTTTTTCTTTTCTTACCTCTTTTGCTTTCTTCAGCCCTAATCTTTTTCCTTCAAGGGAACATAGACAACAGCAAGGAAACAGAATAAGAGGAACAAAGTCTCAAAGAGAAAACTTAACACACACCCCAAAACAGCAACTAAATAAAACCCTAGAGTAGAGAGAGAAGCAAATCAACCGAATAAATCCATCAAGATAAAAAGATGATCAGACAGCAACAAAAAATTACAAATCATACCAAGAAACAGGAAGCCATGGCCCAGTCCAATGAACAAACTAAAAACTAGGAAGAGATGCAGAACAATGAACTAACAAAGGTGTCCAAACAAATATCATGGACCAACTTAATGCAGTGAAGGAAGAGATTAAGGACATTAAGACACTGGGAGAACATACTGAAGAAATTGTAAACATACATAAAAAGATAACAGATATGATGGTGATGAATGGCACAATCCAAGAAATCAAAAAGACACTGGAAGCACATAACAGCAGATTTGAACAGGCAGAGGAAAGAATTAACGGTGTGGAAGACAGTACATCTGAAATCAAACAGACAGTAGAACAGATAGATAAAAAGATAGGAAAAAATCCAGTAGGGATTTAAGGATTTGAATGACAACACAAAATGCACAAACATACGCATTATAGGCATCCCAGAGGGAGAAGAAGAGGGAAAAGGGACAGAAGGAGTGTTGGAGGAAATATGGCTGAAAACTTCCCAACCCTATTGAGGAAGATGGACGTACATGTCCAAGAAGCGCAGCGCACCCCAAACAGTATAAATCCCAACAGGCCTACTCCAAGACATATACTTGTCAAACTGTCCAATGCTCAAGACAAAGAGAAAATATTGAAAGCAGCAAGAGAAAAGAGAACCATCACATACAAGGCAAGCTCAATAAGATTAAGTGCTGATTTCTCATCTGAAACCATGGAAGCAAGAAGGCAGTGGTATGACATAGCTAAGGTACTAAAAGAAAAAAAACTTCAGCCAAGAATTCTCTATCCAGCAAAGCTGGCATTCAAAAATGATGGAGAGTTCAAAATATTCACAGATAAACAGAAATTAAGAGAGTATGCCAATAAGAAACATGCCCTTCAAGAAAAACTAAAGGGAGTTCTGCAGGTTGAAAGGAAAAGGCAGGAGAGAGTTGGAGGACAGTGTAAGAACAACTAAAAAGACAAAAAGAATATAAAACAACATATGACATATATAAACCCAAAGAAAATATGGCTAATGTAAGTAATTCCCGAAGAGTAATAACACTGAATGTTAATGGATCAAACTCACCAGTCAAGAGATACAGATTGGCAGAATGGATAAAGAAATATGACCCATCTATATATTGTCTACAAGAAACCCACCTTAGACCCAGGGATTCAAGGATGCTGAAAGTGAATGGCTGGAAAACAATCTTACAAGCAAACAATAACCAAAAAAGGGTGAGAGCAGTATACTAATATTGGACAAAATAGACTTTAAATGCAAAACTATTGTAAGAGACAAAGATGGGCACTATATATTAATAAAAGGGGTAATCTTTCAAGAAGAAAGAACAATCATAAACATTTATGCACCTAACCAGGGTACCTCAAAATACATGAGGCAAACAGTGGAAAAACTAAGTGGAGAAATAGATGCCTCTACAATTATAGTGGGGAACTTTAAAACACCATCACCATTAGAACATCTCAACAGAGAATCAATAAAGAAACAAAGATTTTGAATAAAATACATTAGAGGATCTGGACCTAATAGACATCTACAGAACACTACACCCAAATATAGCGGGGTATATATTCTTCTCGAGTGCACACAGATCATTCTCCAGGATAGACCACATGCTGGGTCACAGAAAAATGCTCAATGAATTCAGAATGATAGGAATCATATGAAGTAATTTCTCTGACCACAATGGAATAAAACTGGAAATCAGTAAGGGCCAGAGAACCAGATTAGGCACAAAAATATGGAAGTTAAACAACACACTCTTAGACAAATAGTGGGTCAAGGAGAAAATCTCAAAAGAAATGAGTAATTACCTTGAAATGAACGAAAATGACAGCACAACATACCAAAACCTATGGGATGCAGCAAAAGCTGTACTGAGAGGGAAATTCATAGCCATAAAAGCATATATCAAAAAAGAAGAAAGAGCTAAAATCGAAGACCTAACTGCACACTTGGAGGAATTAGAAAAAGAACAAAAAACTAACCCCAAAGTAAGTAGAAAGAAGGAAATAACAAAGATTAGAGCAAAACTAAATGATATAGAAAATAAAAAAGCACTAGAAAGAAAAAATAAAACCAAAATCTTGTTCTTTGAGAAGATCAATAAAATTGACAAGCCCTTAGCTAGACTAACAAAGACAAAAAGAGAGAAGATGCAAATACACAAAATAAGAAATGAAGAAGGGGTTTCATCACTGACCCCATAGAAATAAAGAATATCATAAAAGGATACTTTGAAAAATTATATGCCAACAAGATGGATAATTTAGGGAAACGGACAAATTCTTAGAAACTCACAAGCAGCATACATTGACGAAAGAAGAAATTGATGAACTCAACAGATCAATCACAAGTAAAGAGATAGAATCAGTCATTAAAAAACTTTCCAACTAAGAAGAGTCCAGGACCAGATGGCTTCACAGGTGAATTCTACCAAACATTCTGGAAAGAACTAACACCAGTCCTGCTTAAACTCTTCCAAAAAATAGAAGTAGAAGGAATATTGCCTAACTCATTCTATGATGCCAACATTACCCTAATACCAAAGCCAAAGACGCCACAAGAAAGGAAAATTACAGCCCAATCTCTCTAATGAACCTAGATGTTAAAAATCCTCAACAAAGTACTTGCCAATCATATTCAACAACACATCAAACGAAATACACATGATGACCAAGGGGCTTTCATCCAGGGTATGCAAGGATGGTTCAACATAAAAAAGTCAATCAATGTAATACACCACATAAACAGATTGAAAGAAAAAAATCACACGATCATCTCTATAGATGCAGAAAAAGCATTCAACAAAATACAGCACCCTTTCTTGATAAAAACACTGCAAAAGATAGGAATAGAAGGAAACCTTCTGAACATGATAAAGGGTATATATGGAAAACCCACAGCTAACATATTAAACGGTAAAACCCTAAAAGCGTTCCCTCTAAGATCGGGAATAAGACAAGGATGCCCACTATCACTGTTCCTATTTGACATTGTCTTAGAAGTACTTGCTCGAGCACTGATGCAAGGAAAAGATAAAAAAGGCATCCAAACTGGAAAGGAAGAAGTAAAAATTTCACTATTTGCAGACGACATGATCCTATACATAGAAAGCCCTGAGAAATCTACAACAAAGCTTCTAAAACTTATAAATGTGTTCAGTAAAGTCATAGGTTATAAGATCATGTGCAAAAATCAGGAGCATTTCTGTACACCAATAATGAGCAATCTGAGAAGGAAATCAAGAAAGAAATACCATTTACAATAGTAACTAAAAGAATCAAATATCTAGGAATAAATTTAAAGATGTAAATGACTTATACACAGAAAACTACACAATACTGTTAAAGGAAATTAAAGACTTAAATAAATGGAAGAATATTCCCTATTCATGGATAGGAAGCCTAAATATCATTAAGATGTCTATTCTACCCAAACTAGTCTGCAGATTTAATGCAATCCCAATAAAAATAAACACAGCATTTTTTACTGAATTGGAAAAACTACCTATGAAATTTATTTTGAAGGGCAAGAAGCCCCAAATGGCCAAAGAAATATTGAAAAAGAAAAATGAAATCAGAGAAATCACACCACCTGAGTTTAAAATATACTACAAAGCTACAGTGGTCAAAATTGAATGGTATGGGCACAAGGATAGACATACTGACCAATGGAACCGAATTGAGAGTTCTGATATAGATCCTCGCATATACAGACACCTGATATTCAACAAGGCCACCAAGCCCACTCAACTGGGAGAGAATGGCCTCTTTAAAAATGGTGCTTGGAGAACTGGATATCCATATCCCAAAGAATGAGAGAGGAACACCATCTCACACCTTACACAAAAATCTACTCAAGATGGATCAAAGATCTATATATAAGAGCCAAGACCATAAAGACCTTGGAAGATAATGTAGCGAAGCTTCTACAGGACCTTGTAACAGGAAATGGCTTCATGAACTTCACACCCAAAGTACGAGCAGCGAAAGAAAAAATAGATAAATGGGAGCTCCTCAAAATTAAAAACTTTTGCACCTCAAAGGAGGTTATCAAGAAAGTAAAAAGGCAGCATACCCAATGGGAGAAAATATTTGGCAACCATGTATCTGATAGGAGCCTAATATCCAGCATATACAAAGAAATCCTACACCTTGAAAATAAAAAGACAAACAACCCATTTAAAAAATGGGCAAGTGACTTGAAAAGGCACTTCTCCAAAGAAGAAATACAAATAGCTAAAAAGCACATGAAAAGATGCTCAACATCACTAGGTATTAGGGAAATGCAAATCAAAACTACAATGAGATTCCATCTCACACCCATTAGACTGACCGCTATTAAAAAACAGAGGACTCTACAAATGTTGGAGAGGATGTGGAGGAACGGGAACCATCATCCACTGCTGGTGGGAATGTAGAATGGTTCAGCCATTGTGGAGGACAGTTTGACGGTTCCTCAAAAAACTAACTATAGAACTGCCATATGATCCAGCAATTCCACTGCTGGGTATATACCGAGAAGAATTGAAAGCAAGGACCCGAACAGATATATGCACACCAATGTTCATAGTGGCATTATTCGCTACTGCCAAAAGCTGGAATCAACCCAAATGCCCATCAACAGATGAATGGATAAACAAAATATGATACATACATATCATGCAATATTACTCAGCTGTAAGAAGGAATACAGTGCTAACACACGGGATAATATGGATGAATCTTGAGGACCTTATGCTGAGTGAAGTAAGCCAGGCATTGAAGGACAAATATTCCATGACCTCACTGATATGAATTAAGCAAATTGAGCAGACTCAGAGAGCTAGTCTGGAAGATAGATTTACAGGAAATAGAAAGCGGAAGGTTGTGAGCCAATGCCCATATGGGTAAAATCTACGATAAGGTGGAATTGTGTAGTTGGGCATTGAAGGTATATGACAGGAGGGTATTGACACTATTGGGTTGGGCCGTGCAGGTTTGACAGGTAGGTAGAGTGGCGAGGGTGGGTTGGATGGTCCATGGAATTGGAGGGAAGGTTGGGGAGGGACCAGGTGAAAACAGGGGATTGGCGGGTATGTGGTTCAAAATACAAAGTTGGGAAAGCTCTTATGGCAATCTAACAAGAAGGGGTTACCGGTTTAGGGTATTGCATGGGGGGGGGGGCATTCGGGACAGGGCACACCTGGGGCAGGCTTCTAGGGAGTGTGCAAGTGATCATTTTGTCATAATGTGTTGTATCAGTGGGTGGAGAACCATATAATGAGTGGGAAGGAGGTGGACTCCCATCCTGGGGAGGCCCAATATGTTCTCAAACAGAGGGGAGGGTGTCTTTCCAGAGCATGGGCAGTTCCTAATAGGGGGGGACAGACCAATGTGTCAAGACTTCAGTGTTGTTGCAAGTAACTATGAATCTTGTCATCCAAGGAGTAAAGCTGGGTAGTTGCAGTGGGCCCCGAGGGAAGGCGGAGGGAGGAATTCTGTATATGACTTTATTGTGACCTAAAACTTCTCTGAAAACAAAAGGAAAAAAAGTAAGACACTAGGGAATAAATGGAAGACAATGTCACTGTACATAGAGGACAACGGATATTACAGTGATATAAGGCAAAACGTCAAAATTAAAAAAAAAAATCTTTCATTTTTTAATAGCCCAATTTTTAAATTTTTAGTTTTTAAAAATTTGATGTGTTTTATTTCTTATATTTAAACCTATTATATTATTTCATTTTACTATTAATTGTATTTGGCTATTTTATTGGCTTCATTTTTGAAGAAGCTTTAGGTCACAGAAGGGTTACAACTGGGGCAGGGGAGGATCATTGGTGTGGGGTATCAGTGATGGGGGATATATGGGAGGAAGGTCACCTGGACATACATATAAGGTATATAAATGTGTTCAAATGTTCACAGGGCATTGTCATAGTGGGTGGAGACTTACACAATAATCTAGAGTATTGAAATCCCATCCTGGAGAGCTCTGCCACGTTCTCTAACGGAGCAGCAACAGTCCCCCAAGTGCAGGGGCAATGACTGGTGAAGGAGGATGGTCCATTGATGGGCTCTTGGTATTGATGACTATGCTTGTGACCTCTTGCTCTTGAAATTGAAACTTAGCCTAGTGTTGTGGGGTGCCTAAGAGTTGCCTCCTGAGAGCCTCCTTGTTGCTCAAATGTGGCCTTTCTCTAAGCCAAACTCAGCATATAAATGCATTACCTTCCCTGCAGCGTGGGACATGACTGACTCCCGGGGATAAGCCTCCCTGACACCGAGGATTACTACCAAGCACCGACTAGCAATACAACTGGAAAAAGACCTCAAATAAAAGGGAGAAAAGGTAAAGACAAATGAGTTTATATGGCTAAGAGAATTCAAAATGAGTTGGTAGGTCATCCCAGGGGTAACGCTTATGCATGTCTCAGCAGGATCTCATAACCTGCCAAAGTGGATGCTACCCCCAATAGTGGGGCTCCTGAAGGCTCTGGAGACACCCAGGTCCTATGGTCAGGGCAATAGCTCCAGAGTTTGGTGCCTTGCCAGTGGGCCCTAATTTGGAGTTTGTGCTCCTGAGTGTCAGAATTGGACTCAGTTATGGCTTCCCTACATATGGCTCATCTGTCCCTTCTATTTGAACCTATACTTGCTGCTGTTGTTCAAGAGACTTGAATCTTTGGGCTGTCCATGTGTCAGCTGGGCCCTGAGCCTCAGCGGAGTTGCAACTTACTCTCCAGTTCATTGGACTAACCCAGGACAACTAACAAGGAGGTGAGCATGGACAACCACCAGACCAAGGAAACAAGAGAGCCTACAACTGCAAGCAAGCGAGTCCCATCCATCAGCTGTATGGGATTAAAGTCCCCTGTCATTTAGAGATGGAGCGGACATTACCATCCCAGAATCCTCAGGATCGGGGAATGAATTATGGACTAGAGTGGACTTACTGGTATACTACTATAGACTTATTGTGGAGACAGTGGCCACTGGAGATGCTGAAGTCACGAGAGGGAAAAAGAGGTGTAATACGGGGGCTTTTTCGGGACTTGGGAATCATCCTGAATGACATTGGAATGACAGATATAGGCCATTATATCTTCCCATAACTTGCAGAATAGCGTGGGAGAGTAAACTACAATGTGAACCATGGTCCATGCTAAATAGGAATGCACCAGGATGTGTTTATCAATTGCAATGAATGTGCCATACTAATGAAGAATGTTGTTTGTCAGAGGGTGTGAGGTGTGGGGAGCGGGGCATATGGGAATCCCTATATTTTTTGTGTAACATTTATGTAATCTAAGTCTTTTAAAAAAACATAAATATATATATATATATATAAACTGAATGAA
>JAQZBX010090570.1:0-12501 GCA_029593785.1 Cabassous unicinctus
TCCTGCATTCATTCTTTTCTTTAGATATAAAATATTTTTCTTCCATCAAAAAAGAGTCTGTGGTGAAAGGTTTGGCGCCTTGCTGAGTTGTCAAAATCTAAAGAAAAGCAAAGGCAAATTTCGGCACACCTCTGAAAAGTGGGGCAAAATCTTTAATTTCAAAACAAGTCTACTTTCTTGGTGTTCAGATATATTTGATGTTCAATTTATAAGAGAAACCTACTCTGGAGTATTACATAATTCTTTTTGGAAGATCTAAGAATTTCCTTATGTCCAAAAAGGATCGTTGATGTCCACTCTGGGCAACGGCACATCTTATTCATAATCCCCAGACAGCATAAGTATTTTTCCCACTGCTGGAATGAGGGCTCCTACTGAATTAAAAAACACAGGAATGAGGGCAGAGAACCTAGTCCAGTTTTTACCAAGACAATCTCTTTTTCTAACATTGGAAATACTCAATCATCTTCTAAAGGAAGGTTCAAAGGGCTAAATTCTCATCTGATCTAAGTTCCTGGGAATTCTCCTTTCAATAAACTCTTGACAGTGTGCCTGGAGGATTGTTTTCTTTGTTGGCTACTGCCCCTGGGCAGTAAAACAGAGTGGTTGAGACAAACCCTGGAGCCAGACAGACCTAGGTCTGAGGTCAGCCTTTAATACTTACTGACTGTGAGGCTTTGGGCAAGATACTTAACCCCTTGGAGACTCAGTTTCCCAATCTGCAGTAATAGCAGTAACAAACTCTCAATTATGTTTCATTTTATGACTGAGGCACTGATTATAAAGCATAATATGGGCACATTATGAGAACTCAATAACTACTAGCTAGCACAGGATTACTTTTACTGATGTATTTATTCTCCCTGATATTGTTCAGGGTACTGACAAACAGCTGAACTAGAAGGGGATGAAGGTCAGTCACAGAGAAGAAACTCCCTTTGCCTTCTTCCTGCCACCACCCAGCCTGGACAAAGCAACACCTTTCTCAGCAGGTCCCTGCCAATGATGCCATTACAAGGGATAACACTTGGCCCAGTTGCCTGGAGAAGCAGAATGTGCCGAGGAGGGTGGGGGCAGAAGAGTGTCAGTAAGATTGCACTCCCTTTGCCCTGGCCCTTGGTCTATAACCGATGCAGTGCCATTGACCAGATGGGAGCCAAGGCCACGACTACAGGAATAATTCAGGACATGAAGCTTCCCAGTGGTAGGTCTGTCAGTTAGTGTCACCTCCACAGAAGGGCCGATGTCCTCTCTCCCCAGTCCTCCTTACATCCACATGATTATTTGCATGGGGTGACAAAAAAATTACATATTTTTTTTTGTTGGGTGGCTCATGGAAATGTTTGCTTACTTTATATCTTCACATTTTATAGATTCTCTAAAACCCCAACTGAGTTTTTTGACAGTAGATACTGATGTTCATGAACTGATTGAGAAAAACATAACAAAACCATAAACATGGCCAGTAGATGTTTTCTCGACCCCTAAGTCAATTATAAAATGTTGGGCAAAAGGAAGGGTCGTTGGCCCGTCCATGTTGACTTCCTTTCAAATGGCAGAGCCATCTGTTAGCGCTTACTATAGATGGTTGCTCAATCAGTTTTTGGCTCCCCTATACATTAAATGACCCCAGCAACATTTCATCAGGCACCTTAACTTCAGTGGGCCTCAAGGGTATTGCTTCCCTTGGTCACTGCTCTCCTTGTTCAACCCCCCAAGAGAAGGAAGAATTTGGAAATGGGTTAAGGATAAAGTACTCTGAAAGGCTATTAGGCCACTGTGCCCAGCAGACTAGAGCTATTGTAAAGAGAAAAGGAATTAGACACAGGCCTGCTGTGGCCTTTGAGGAGCTGAAATCTTCTGGATGCTGCTCTTGGTTTGCGGCCCTCTTGCTCTTACAAGTCCTCTCGTGAGGAAGGGCCCCTATGCGCAAGGCCAGCAGGGACCTGGGGGGGACCCAGAGGAGAAGCTGTGCAGTGTGTGGGGCTTAGGCGAGTTTTGCTACAAGGCCCTTTTTCTCGTGCCTTAGGCTCTCCAGACCTCTTTGCACCATCAGAAGGACAGGACCTCAAGGGCCATGATCGAGGGCCAGGGGAGGGGGCCAAAGAGGCTGCTCAACACAAAAAGGAAGGCCTTAGCCTGGAAGGGCTGAAGGTGTCTTCTTGGCCTACATGGTCCAATCTGATGCTCTAAGAATTTGCATCCTACCCTTATGATGGTAAACAGATTTCATTCAGCTTAAGTGCAAATACTGAGTGATTAGTAAACTCTGAGTTAAGAAGGATTATGAGGCCCATGTCTAGGCTTAGAGGGAACGGGTACGTATTATTGGAGGGCTGTTCCTTTTGGTCTTTATCCTTCTAGAGCCCAGAGTTTTCTGTGGTTGAAGAATTATTAAAAATGATTCTCTATGAGTTAAGGTAGCTTGCCTAGTAGTATCAAATGTACTTGAGTTCTTCAGATTAGTCTTAGAGTGGGACTCAAGGTTGAAGAACACATTTACAAATAATCAAAAGGCAGATTATCAATAGATTTGTGTGTATGTATATACACACATTTACAGGTACATAAACACATCTACATACATCTACAGGTGCATACATGTTCGACACTGGATTCTGCCCCCCATAGATTGGTGAACTTACTTGGTGGAGAAGCTGCTTTGCCCTGGTGCCTCCATTTATAGTGAAAATGGTAAAGGGCTCTGGACCTGGGACCCCATGCACGGTGACTCTGTGTGTCTGCAAACATTTTCTTTCTTCAGTATTAAACATCTGTCAAGGAAGATCACATGGTTTTTCATTCATTTGAAATAACATCATATCTAGGCTATATTCAATATAGGAGTGTTAGTAGTTAGAAGTATGTAGTGAGGCATGTATATGTGATAGGAGAGAATCTTTTTGTAACTGGATGTATCTTTGTGTGGTTGAAGAGGCAGTTCACATTTACTACAGTGAAACTTTAGCAGCACACCACCAAAATATTAATTTATTTAAAATCACATGTCTCTTTCTAGCACAATTAGGGAACTGATATCTGAAATGCATGTGAGTCTTAACTTATGAACTGACATTCAACAGTGTCTATTGAGTTCCTGCTCTCTTCAGGGCACAGGACTAGAATTTTGAATGATCAGATGATAATTAATATGCTCTGCCCTTAAGAGACCTCATTGTTCAGGAATAAAAAGAACTATAAACAAAAAGTATATCTGTGAGGGATAGAGCTAGGTATATGTGTAAATCACAATTTTTTTTAGCATTTTGCATATTAAAATATATTCATTCATTCAAAACACAAAACACATTTATGAATCAGAAATAGTGCCCAGCCTTGGGGATTCAGGGACAAATATCCCTGTCTTCAACAGCCCCCAGTTGAATGTGGCAGCTAAAGGAGAAACCTGTTAAGTTCATTGGGAAACCAGAGGATGGTACCCATGCCAGGTTTGAAAGAAACCAGAGAGGGCTTCCTGGAAATGGTATCATCTGAACTGAATCCTGAAGGACCACTGTGACAAAGGAGATGAAAGGAAGGACAAGTACTTCCCAAACTGGTGCAGCATGCATGCAAAGACTTAGAGGTAGCGTAAAGCCTCACATTCTGAGACCCTCAATGAGTTCTGTGACTGATGTGTTGGAGGGGGAAAGCCTGGAGATGCAAGCAGAGGTCGGATTATGCAGGCCTTTGTCTATCTGGCTAAAAAGTTTAGACTGAAAGTGGCAAAATGGCGACCTGAATGCAAAGTGTTTGATTCAGCATGTATATTATATTTTTATTTGAAGGAATAGGGTGGGTGGCTGTCTTGTTATGTTTGCACAACGTGTTTTTATGTAATCTATTTTTATTGAAGTATAATTTGCCTGCAATAAAATGAACACATTTAAATTGCCTGCACTGTATTTTAAAAGGGCGAAATAGTTGCCAACATTTACAAATCAAAATATTTCATACAAAAATCCAGATTTCCTGAGTCCCTTAAAAAATCAGAAGATCTGATGACACTGCATGGCAACAAGACAGCTGGGCAGCAGAGGCCCCATTTAAATAACCCATGTTTCCAGTGTCTCTGTTGAGCTCTCTTAGGTTCACTTACAGGATCTCCTTGCAGCCTGCTGGCATTTGAGTTTGTTACCTGTCTATAAACTTTACCCTGAAAGCAAGGAGAACCAATGAAGGGTTTTGCACAGAGGAGGGACATGATCAGATATAAGTTTTAAAGAGATCTATTTGGGGGAGCCACAAAGGAGGACAGAGAGTTGGGGAACAAATGTAGAGGAAGAGAGACCAGGTAGGAACCTCTGCCATAAGCAGGTAAGAATTAATGTGGGCTGTGGCAGTAGGGATGGACAGAGATGCATGGATTTGAAAGACCAAGGAGATAGAATTATCAGGTCTTAAATGATTGGCTCTGGGGGTGATGACACAAATTTATTTTTATTTTTTATTTAAAGGAAAGCATAATGGAACTAACTAATTAATTAAAGCAGTGTTTCTTATTAATAAATAACCCTGCTCTGGAGGAGCTTTGGTCCTGTGGTTCTTGACCTTACCTGGGGAACTTGTTAAAATGCAGATTCTGCAATGGTGGTACTTTTTCAGGTGTCCCTCTGTCACCCCTCAAGGGTGCAGATTCTGCATCTCCACAAGTTCCAGGGTGCAAGTTACAATACACATTACCAGCAGCACCTAGCCGCCCACCCCACCCCTACTCTGCCTCTGAGACCTGCCCTCGGACTGTGAAGAAACCAAGGATTTTCCTGGTCTAACCTAAATTTTCTAGAAGTACTAAGATGCTTCCTACTAGGCTTTGCTTAATTCGCCTCTTTCCCCACTTTGCTATTTTTGGCTAGCTTCCCTGGCGGGCATTATCAGGGGCACAGGCGTTGGCACTTGATGAACTTGGGTTTAACTCCTCGTCTACAGCTCGCTAACTGTGTGACTTCAGACAAGTTACTCAGCTCTTAGTTTCCTCATCTGCAAAAGGAGATGATAGTAATTTCTACATTAGAAAGTTATTGAGAGGATTAAATGAGTTAAAAATGTAAAATGCCCAGTAAGTACCCAATGTCAGCCATTATTATGATTATTATGGTTATTATTATAATATCCACAGCTATCTAATTCACCACCTTCCTATACCTCAAGAAAGCTGATTTCTAGTGTAGAAACCCCCTCAAACATGCTGAATGAATCACTGATATGAGCTTTAGAAATAGAACTTAATTACCACAGAGGCTGGTAGGGTATTGCCAGAGGAATTTTCTTCCATCCTTCTGCTGTTTATGAATAAACTGGAGATTTCCAAGACTTCATTGTGGAGGTTTCTCAGCTGAAGATGTCGATATCCTAAAATAATGCCAGATTAGTTAAAGCTTATTAACTGTGCATTGCAGAGCCCTGCAAAGGCGATATCCCAAGGAGATCAATAAAATGACAGGCAGAAATAAGAGCATAAGCTGGGCAGGCTGGCAGCAGGCATGCACCCAACAGGTGCTGCCTCCTGGGGACTGTTTTGGGCCACCCACTGGTAATTAAGTTGCCTGGGTACTGTTGCTAACTTGCTCAAACAGAAAATGATAGAAGGAAAACCCAATCATTTTTATAGCTAGGCAACTACATCTCTATTTTACAACTATTCCATCCTCAGTCACCTTATAGCAGCTCTAGCGATAACAAAATATTCCAGTAATTGGAAATTCATTAGATAAGTGATGGTGTGTGTGTTTGTGTGTGTATAAAATGGAATAACATGCAGCTATTAAAAGTGGTAATGTTTAAAGTATACAATCAATGGTATTTAGTATAATCACATTTATATTTATGCTTTATTAATATGTATCAATAAAATTGATTTGTTAAAAAAAACCTATAAAGAAAAAAAAGTGGTAACGTTGATGCTTGGTTATTTATTTATTTATTTATTTAGGATTTATTTTATTTTTATTTATTTATCCCCTCCTTGCTGCTTGTGCTCGCTGTGTCCATTTGCTGTGCGTTTTTCTGTGTCTGCTTGTCGCCCTTTGCCGCGCGGACTGGCTTGCTTTCACCAGGAGGCCCCAGGAATCGAATCCGGGGCCTCCCATATGGTAAACAGGAGCCCAACAACTTGAGCTACATCCACTTCCCGATGCATGGTTATTAACATGGAAAGTTGCTCACTATATATATTACACTAAGTGAAAACCAGTAAGTTGAAAAACACTAAGATTAGTAGGAAGCCTGTTTGTTAAAAATATATACTATGTGCTCATGTGTATAGACACAAGTAGAGAAAAAAGAAATACAGTAAAAGAGTTATTTCTGAGAGATGGGAAAAAGGACAATATAAAAAAATGTGTTTTTGCTTCTTTGTACTTTCTCACATTTCTGTAATGACAACTTGCAAAAATGAAGAGAAAGAGGAAAAGAACAAAATGCAGGAAATTATAATGTGTTTATGAAGCTCAAAGTATGGCTGCTTGAGTGTGGTGGTGGCAGGAAGCATGCATTCAACACAGACCCCTGGAAGTGCATTAGAAGTGCAGAATCTCAACCCCACCCCAGGCCTACAGAATCAAAACTTGCATTTTATTACCCAAAGCCCCAAGTGAATAATATGCACATCAAAGTCTGAGAAGCAATGCACAGCACAGACATTCTGAAATTCCCCAGAGTTCCACAACAAAGCTAATTCACAACCCCTCCCTAGGAAGCCAGGACCACAAGCCAACAGCTCTGCCTTTGCTTAGGAGTCCTTGTCCTCTACTGTGTCCTCTGATCTGTACATAACACTCACCCA
This sequence comes from Cabassous unicinctus, assembly GCA_029593785.1. Lineage (NCBI taxonomy): Eukaryota > Metazoa > Chordata > Mammalia > Cingulata > Chlamyphoridae > Cabassous > Cabassous unicinctus. Next base: position 6,785 of record JAQZBX010090570.1, read on the forward strand.
AGCTTCCAATACTGGATGCCTGCCGGGTACCAATTCCAACCTCAGCCACGTACCGACTGACTACCACACTCCAATCCACCCTCTTCTCTCCTTCTCCTTCAATCACTGCCTTAAAAAATGCTGGGGGTATGGTGGGTGCTATGTGGGGACGGGTATGTGGAAACTGGAGCACAGCAACCATTGCTCCCAACATCAGCCGGAGTAGGAAGGGGCTGTACTTTATAAGGGATGTTGTTAATTCCTTAGATTTAAAAAAAATTGTAAGAGAAAAACTTCTTTTGATATGTGCTCAAAAAGTGTTCAAATTCACATTATTTCCTTCTGCCTCTTGTTTTTAACTTTTCAAACACACACAAAAGTAGACAGCAGAATATAATGAACTCCGGGGCACCCACAACCCAGCTAAGAACAAATTATCAACATTTGGACAATGTTATTCTACCTCGTTTTAAAGCCTTGAGTGGAATGATTCTCTGAGCAGTGACTGCTGAACTGTTGTTTTCCACAACTGCGAAACGAAGAAATACAAGATCTTCAAAATGAACCCGGAAGAGAAACTGCTCGCTCCACATGGGGTTCAGCGTGTTCCGGTGGATGGGCTTTGTGCGGAAATGGCAGCTGTCCAGGGCCATGCCCAGAACATCGACTTCAATACACGGACTTCCTGTGCTGTTGCTGGGACACACGTTCTGTCCAGAGACAATCTGATGGGAAAAAAAAAAAGGATCAAAGTCACTGAAGATGAAAAAGAAATGCCTTACTCCTTCCCTCCACAAAGAAAGACAAAGAACACTCTGGAATGTACAAGGTAAATGATTAACAAAGCTGTTAAAAAAAAGTGATTGTAATTAGGTAATCATATGACTGTAACCATGTGAAAAGCCTATTTTGTCAACAGGATTCATCTAAGTAAAACCTGTCCACGATCGAAATGTTCAAGTATCTTCAAAAACCAAGAAATTAATATGAAATTAAGTTTCTCACAGATTGTGAGGGAAAAGGACAAGCCTTATGCTATATAACTGCAAACTGCTGACTAATATTCTGTTCAAAATGTTGCAGGAGGGTATTTTATAACTTCAAAATCTTTATTTTGAATAGATTTGAAGAAAGTCACAGAGCATGTAAGTGTTCACCAACTGATGAATGGACAGGTAAAATGTGGTATATGCATACAATGGAATATTATTCAGCCGTAAAAAGGAATGAAGTCCTGATACATGCAACAACATGGATGAACCCTGAAGACATCATGTTGTTTGAAATAAGCCAGACACAAAAGGACAAATATTGTATGATCTCACTAATTTGAAATAATTAGAGTAAGCAAACTTATAGAGTCAGAATTTGAATACAGGTTACAGGAGATTGGGTGGGGATAGAGAATGGCAAGTTAAGGCTTAAAATGTACAGGGTTCCTATTTGGAATGATGGAAAAGTTGTGGTAATGGATGGTGGTGGTGATGACAGCACAACATTGTGAATGCAATTAACATCACTGAAATATATATGCCAATATGATCAAAAGGGGGAATGTTAAATTGTGTATATGGTAACAATAAAAATTTTAAAAAATCCTTGGGACTATACTATACAAATAGTGAACTCTAGATTAAGCCATGGACTTTAATAGTACAATTGTAAAAATGTGGTATCATCAGTTGTAACAAATGTTCTACACCAATGCAAGATGGTGGTGGAGGGGTGGTATATGGGAATCCTGTATTTTATACATGATTGTTCTGTAAACCCACAACTGCTCTAATAAAGAAAAAATAATAATTCAATATTGTGGATATAATTAATTCCACTGAATTATACATGAGAAAATGGTTAAAATGGGAAATTTTGTGTCATATATATGTTACCAAAATAAAAATAAAAAGCTAATTTATAGCATTTTGTAAATAGACAAAACTATACTCAGCTCTAGCAAAAATGGTCAAATAGAAAGGAGACTACTGCTCCACTATTTTAGGGAAAGAGAAAAGGCAATTTGGGAGGTAGGGAAATCTGTGACTGGATTATCCCAGGGCTTAGGGTGTCATGGGCAGAGGGTTGCTTGGCATTTTTTGTTTGAGGGAGATAAGCTCTAAGGTGGAGAGCTTTTTCTCTGACAGCTAAACTATCAAGAGGAAAGATACCTAATTGTATTTGCATATTGATGCCTGTTTGTCTGAAAGTAAAGATTAGCCCTTTTAACAAGGAACTCAACTTTTATGGGATATACTCATGGTTATTGTTCTGTGGGGACTGGGAGACAGAATTACCATCATTATGTCAGGTGAAGCTGGGATCACATAACTCCATCTACTTGGCTCTGGTAAATACCTGTGCCTGGTAACAGGATATTTAAACCACAGTCACTAATTTCTGAAAGGTAAAGAAATTCTTTTGGGAATTAAATCTGCCCAATCAAAATTCTGACATGACAGCTTTGTAACGCTTTAAGCTCAAAACCTAGGAAGGTTTAAATGCCTAAATATTCTGATAATCAGAGCATACTCACAGTCAAAGAATAGATGGCTGGGTCCATGTTTTCCAGATCTCTTTCCAATGGAGAAAACTTCTGATACATGGGACAATTCTTGTCCCACAGAACTGAAGGTTTCAAAACATAACCACAGCCACCATTGGCTTCAAACATGGCAGCATTTAAATGTAAAGGGAGATCTGCAAAACATTTTTTTAAAAAGTCAAAACCACTTGTTACTTTGTTGCTTAAGTGTCTTTTAAATGTATTTTAAAGCTCAAAAGAACTTTGCATCAATTTTCCCTAAGCTTAAGCATAAAGATGAGATAAACATTCATTCATTCCGTAGATTGATTGTCAGATATGTTTTAGGTAGTATTCTAGACATCAGACATCCACCAGGTGACATGTGACAAAGCCCCTGCCCTCTTGGAGCTTATGTCCTATGAGATATGCCCAGTTTTCCCACTCCAAATTAGGTTCTGCCACCTAAGAACTTCTGCAAATGAAAATGTTCCACATCCATCAAAAATCTTGTGAAAAACCTCATTCTATACTGAATTTTAGAAGGGAATAATAGCATTTTCTTATCCCAAACACCAAACCACACAGAAAATTGTATGACCATCTCTTGTTTTTTAAAATATAAGATGAACTCTTAATTATCCAAGAAAGAACAGAATAGCCAGAAATACATATTTGTTCCTTGAAATCTCAATTTCAACTCATAAATTACAATAATTCTACCTCTTTTTAATCATAGTTCAACATGAAAAAAATTACCATCACATATGATTCGCATCATGTCCATAATCTCTGCAATCAAACTTGGGGAACCCTCATAACAGCTTTGAGTCTTCTGTGGCCAAATTTTATTTGGCACAGTTGTTTAATGAAAAATTGGATTTCTGCACTGTTTCTGGACTCTTACACACGCAAATGCTCATCTGATGGCACAAGCCTGCACAAAAGCTGCCCAAATGAGCAAAAAGTTTTATAAGATACACCTGACAAATGTTCCCTCTGATATATTCCTTCCATGTGCAGAGTGAACTTGCTACATGGACAAACATCAAGGAAAAGTGTAGTAAGCACCACAGAGTAATGAGAAGTTGGCCCCCACTTGTCTCATGTGTAAAATTTTTCCAGGTGTGCGTGGGACTGGCTGGGGCCGAGTGTAGGATGTCCTGGGGTAAGATGTCTCAGATGTATGAAAGCCCCTTAAGCCTCGGGGTCCTTCTGTAAAATTACTGCTCTGGGCTCCATCTCTCAGGACTTTTCCAGCCCTTCAGGGACTGCTCCAATGTGGCCCGAGTGGGAGAAAAACCTCTCCTCAGACCACTTTGTGACAGAGGAGCATAGCCATGGACTAGGAGGGCTATAAGAGAGTGAAGTAAACTATATACACCACCCACAATAGTAACAGAAGCTCACACTTCCTATGCTCTTACTATGTACAGGCACCATGCTGGGTACTTTATATGCATCTCTGCCTCACAATAACCCCAAGACAGATTCTTTTAGCATCCCCATTTTTATAGATAAGGAAAGAGAGGCACAAAGAAGTGAAAAAAACAAAACAAAACCCAAGGCTTGTAAGTGATGGAAGCTAGGATTCAAACCCAGAGAGCCTGACCCAGAGCTCCCAATCTTAACTATGGAGCCATATAATACATCCTTCAGGGGAGTTGTAAAGATCCATGAGATGATGTATGAAAGTCCTACCCTAGGGCTTAGGTCATAGAAGGTGCTCAGTAGACAGAAGCTATTATATTATGAATATGATATCAACACCCAAAATCAGTTCAAAGTCTGATTTCAGCACCTGGTTCTAAACTAGTAGTTTTCTAAAACTTTAAAGCACTTTTTCTCAACTAGATTCTCATTTGATGGATGAGTGGATAAATGAATTCTGGTATATACATACAATGAAAGAATCCAGATACAAAAGATCACATATTGTATGATTCCTGTTTATATGAAATATTCAGAATAGGTAAATCCATAGGGACAGAATACAGACGGATGGTTGCCAGGTGGAAGACAGCACAGGAAGTGACTGCTTAATAGGTGTGGGGTTTCCTTTTAGGTTGAGGAAATGTTTGGGAACTAGATAGAGGTGGTGGTTGTACAACATTGTGAAAGTACTAAATGCCCTGAATAGTTCACTTTAAAATGTTTAACTTTGTTTTATATGAATTTCACAGCAATGAAAACAAAAATTGAAAAAAAAACCCACAAAAAACAACCTCTCATATGGTGACCCAATATGTAAAATACATCCACATAGAGCTGCTCAGTTTGAAATAAAGGTGAGACTTCAATCTGACCCTCTTATTCTTCCTAGGGTAGTCCCAAAACTTCATCTGGGGCTTCAGTTTGAAAACTGCTCTAACAAAGTGAAAGAGTGTACTTGAAAAAAGAATGACATGAATGATAAATCAGTGTAAACCCTGTGAGTCAATGCATATGATGATCTTATATTTGTTTAAAAACCCTGTACTCTATAGACACTACTCTTAATTTTTATCCCCATATTTTGGGGCTAGAAAACTCATCATAAAAAGTGTGACTATCATTCAAGAAATCATAATAAATATTAATAGAGGCTTTTCTTTTAACTGGGGCTGCAAGCCTACATACTTGTGGGTCTTGGTATAGGAGGCAGGAATTGTTCTGCCCCAGATGGAAAGAACTTAGAGGACTGTGACCAGCGATAATCAGGGGCCTGCATATCAGGCTAAGGTCAGTTTCCAAACTCTAGAGTTGGTTTTATTGAGTGGGGACCTGGCCTACTCATGGTTCCAGATCACTGCAGGCCTTCTCAGAGTTGATGGAGCCAGCAGAAAGCCTAGGAAGACATGGGCTCAAGTCCATGGGCACTCTTTTGGGATGTCAGGGACCCCTGCAATCCAAGAGGTGGCAAAGCAGATGACCAATGGAACATGTTGGGAGGTTCCAATGGAACTGGAGGGGTTCTCTGTTATTTGGCTGGGGTGCTTCAAGGAAACTCAGGCACTCCTTAACCTAGGAATTTTCTTCATTGGGTAAAAAAAATGGTGATTCCAATGTTGACTCATCTATTTGGACTTGCAATTCAGTTATGTACCTGGAAGAGATCTGGACTGAAAATCAAGAACGATAGATTCAGATCCCAGTGGGACTGATGAGGACAATCAGTTTTAGCTTAGTACAGCCTGCATTTATTGAGCATCTACTCATCTCTTTCTTTCTTTTTTTTTTT
>JAQZBX010090572.1:0-12496 GCA_029593785.1 Cabassous unicinctus
TTCCGATGGCCGGCCACTATGCTCCTCATCTTCAAGGCTCTCATCTCCTTTGCAAAACTTTTGAACCACCACTGCACTGTACGTTCGTTAGCAGTTCCTGGACAAATGCGTTGTTGATGTTGTGAGTTGCCTCTGCTGTTTAACGACCCATTCTGAACTCAAATAAGAAAATCGCTCGAATTTGCTTTTTGTCTCATTTCCATAGTCTGCAAAGGCTTCTGCCCATCCATGCCCTGTATCTTCCAATCTGTGAAGTAAAAACGACTGCTGTGGTGGCTTTGCAGAAGGCGGGCACAATGGTGGGCAGCGGGGCTGACATGTTGCTGCATATGCATGGCTCGGTGCCACACGTTGTAAGCAGAAGTGGAGATACAGCAGGTACTGGTCGAGGTCCTGCACCAGCAAGCCTCAAATGGGCTTTACACCAAGTATGCAAGGGTGGTTCAATACATTAATAACTGGGCCGTAGCGCTCCGACCCAAGCGGAGGCCGCGCCCGGGGGAGGAGCCTGCACACGCCCCGCCGCACGGAGCGCGCCAGGTGCGCGCGCCTGCGCAGTAGGCTTTTCATTGTATCTTTATCTTTTCTTGGTATTAGGAGATGTTGGCTTCATGAGTTTGGTAGAGTTCTTTACTGTTCAATTTTTTGGAAGAGCTTGAGGAAGATTTATGTCAGATCATCTTTGAATGATTGGGAGAATTGATTGTGAAGCCATCTGGAAACAGGCTTTTCATCTTTGGGACGTTTCTGATGACTGTTTCAATCTCTTCACTTGTGATTGGTTTGTTGAGGTCTTCTGTGTTTTCTAGGGTAAATGTAGGTGGTTCATGTTTTCTAGGACATTGTCCGTTTCATCTACATTGTCTAGTTTTTTGGCCTACAGGTGTTCATAGAATCCTCTTGTGATCACAGTTAATTCTGCAAGATTAATGGAAATGTCTTCCCTCTCATTTGTGATTTTTTATTTCCTCTTTCTCTCTTTTTCTTTGTCAGTCTAGCTAAACATTTGTCAATTTTGTTGATCTTCTCAAAGAACCAACTTTTTGTATTGTTGAGTCTATTTTTTTTCATCAATTTCATTTATTTTTGCTCTAAGCTTTATATTTCTTTCCTTTGAATTGGTTTGGGATTAGTTTGCTGTTCTTTTTCTGGTTCCTCCAAGTAGCTTTTAGATCTTCAATTTTAGTGCTTTCTTCTTTTTTAATGTAAGCATTGAGGGCTATACATTTCCATCTCAGCACAGCCTTTGCAGTGTCCCATAGATTTTGATATGTTGTGTCCTCATTTTCATTCATCTCAACATATTTGTTGAAGTATCTTGCAATTTCTTCTTTGACCCACTGATTATTTAAGAGTTTTTTGTTTAATGTCCACAAATTTATGAATTTTCCAGTTTTCCATCAATAAATTTACATCGCCACTCTGCTATGATCAGAAAACGTCTTTTGTTTAATTTCGATCTTTTTAAATTTATTTACACTTGTCTTGGAACCCAACATATAGTCTGTATTAGTCAGCCAAAGGGATGCTGATTCAAAATACCAGAAATCAGTTGGTTTTTATAAAGGGCATTTATTAGGGATAGAAGCTTACAGTAATCAGGCCATAAAGCATAAATTTCTTCCCTCACCAAAGACTGTTGCCGTGTGTTGGAGCAAGACAGCTGCCAATGTTTGCCAGGGTTCAGGATTCTTGGGGTCCTCTCTTCCTGGGGCTCCATTTCTCTCCAGGCTCAGCTCCTCTGTTTTTTCCACAAGGCCAGCTGTAGATGATCAGGTGAATGGTTTATCTCTTTTCCTGGGGTCTTCTTTCCTTCTCCATGTGCAAGCTCCTCTGTGTGCTTACTTCCCCAGGCTCCAGCATTAAAACTCAGCATCAGAACTCCAACTCAAAACTCCAACTAACTCCTCTTCTCTGTCTTGTCATTTTATCTCTGAGTCCCTGCCCTCAAAGGGGATTTCCTACTGATGTGGCCCAATCAAAGCCTTAATCATAATTTAATCATGACCAGAGGAACAGACCAGTTTACGAGCATAATCCATTATCTATTTTTGGAATTCATAACTATATCAAATTGCCACACTTCACCCTCTGAATTCCAAAAATTCAGTACAGTATTCACAAAATCTTAAATCAGTAAGAATGTAAGGAAAAATCAACACAATCAGTTTAAAGAAATACAGTTTGTCTTGGGTCAAAGTCCTGTCGGCTGTAGACCTCTGAAACTTACAAAGCAATTTATCTTCTTCCAATACACAAATGGGTAGGCAAAGGATAAACATTTCCATTACAATAAGGAGAAATTGGGAGGGCAACATGAGTTGTGGGTTCAGAACAATTCAGTAAACCTGCAGAGCATTACCCACCCAATTTCAAATTCTGAGAGTCCCTCTTAAGATGATGGTTTCTTCTCCCTGGGGCCACATGGGGACCCATCCTTTCAACAGGCTTGCCTAACAGCTATTTTATGTTTCCACCCTCATCCGGCATCTGGGTGTCAACTAAACTCCAAGAGTGTTGGGTGATTGCCACACCTTACCCAATCTTTGGGTTAGACTTAGCCTCCCAGTACAGTGAGGTGAAGACAACATTCTGTTAACCTTTGGCATACAGGCTCAACCCTCTCAGAGCAATAGGATGACCTCCTGGCCTTCCCTAATCTATAGAGGACAGGCACACCCCTCTCAGACCTTTGGGGTGCTGACTTTAAACACCCTAGTCTTTGAGGAATGTGCTCCACACTTAGTACCATTGGGTGACAAAAGTCTCCCAGAACATCAGGTGGGAACATCCAAACTCTTCCACTGCTGGGGCAAGCTCACCCTCTCTGTACACATGGGTGCAGTTCTGCTTTTGGCCCAAGGTGATGTCTTAATTCCAGATCTCAGCCTCCATGGTTTTCCTCTTGAATCTGTTTCTCCTTCAAGCTCTCCTTTCCATGTCCTTTTTTGTCCAAGCTGACAGTGGTTTTGTTCATACAGCTTTCTCAAAAACTTTGTTGGTAGCAATCCCTCAGTGCTAGGGAGGCTCATCCCCAGGAGTTATGTCCCACTCTGTGGGGAGGATAATGCATTCATATGCTGAGTTTGGCTTAGAGAGAGGCCACATTTGAGCAACAAGGAGGCTCTCAGGAAGCATCCCTTAGGCACCCCATAACAATTGGCTAAGTTTCAATTTCAAGAGCAAGGGCTTATAAGCCTAGTCATCAATATCACCTTGCATTGTGATGCAATTATTTGAAACAATTGTTACAAACCATGAAAGAACATCACCAAAATATTACTACTACTTGTAGCCAATATCTTACATTAGGTGTATTTCCCCCTGCAACCCACCTGGTTACAGACACCCTGTATTAGTATTCTATACTTGTTATAGTTCATAAGACAATGTTCTCATATTTGTTCGGTTAACCAAAATCTTCCACAAAATGATTTGTTGTGTTATACAGTCTGTAGCAGTTTGGTAGTTTGCTGTAATTATGAATTCCAAACATAGATATTGGATCATGCTTGCAAACTGTTCTGCTAATCTGGGCATGATTAAGTTATAATTAGGGCATTAACTGATGCATGTCAGTAGGGTGTTGAGCCCCACCCCTTGGTAGGGTAGTAATCAAATATAAAAGGCATGGCAAAGAACTGAGTTGGAGCAGTTTTGATGTTGGAGTTCTGGTCACGAAGGAGAGAAGGCTCCAGGATAGAGATGAGCCATTTGCCTGAGAGTTCACAGCTGACCTTGTGGAGAGAAGCAAAGCCTAGAGAGCCTAATAGTCTACAGCTGACCTTGTGGAGGAACCAGAGGAGCTAAGCCCAGAGAGAAATACAGCCCTGGGAAGAGAGGAACCCAGGAAGCCTGAACCCTAGCAAACATCAGCAGCTGTCTTGCTCCAACAGGTGGCAATGGACTTTGGTGAGGGAAGAAACTTATGCTTTATGGCCTGGTAACTGTGGACTTCTACCCCAAATAAATACCCTTTTAAAGACCAAGTGATTTCTGGTATTTTGCATCAACATCCCTTTGGCTGACTAATACACAGTCCCATGCTTTGTAATATCCATTCAAAATGTACACTCATTGGCTCTCATATCACAGAATTGTGCTGTCATCACCACAATTTTCAATCATTTTCATTACTCCAAAAAGAAAATTCCCATACCTCTTTAAACCCTCATAGGAAATTCAATATGGGTGGTGAATGGGAGCTGATGCTTAATGTATGCAGAATTATTAATAATGTTTATTGTAAATGTGCAGAAATAAATAGAGTTGATGGTACTACATTATAGTGAGTATAACAAACAGTGTTGATTTATAAATGTGAGTGTGACTGAAATGGGTAGTCAGTGGTTTTAATATTTCAATTGAAAGGAAGATACAGAATAATAAGGGACTGTATAGTATAATTATTTTGATGCTGCATGAAGATTGTGGTTAATAGTATAGGAATCCTCTTTTATACAGTGTTAAGATCAAAGGAAATTTTGAAGTTACTGTATATCAGTATTTCCCATAAATCATATCATGGCTTGTGTCTGTGGCAATGCATTTTTGTACAAAATTGACTTCATTTATGGCAATTCTCCTGGCAAAAGGACTGGCTCTGTTTTATTAATGTTTGGTTCCAAATTAAATTTATCATCAGTCTGGGGTGGCATCAGGAAATAGGATCTGAATGTGGGTCTTGGTGGCTTGAAGGAGAACATGTTGTCTCTGCCTATTCTCCCAGGACTACCAGTGACCACCCAACACATCCAGACACCTCTGATCATAGAGCTCCAGGTACTGAAGCCCTGGCCACACCTGGAACATGGCCAGGCAGACTGACAGGTTGGGACATGGAGGAGCAACAGCCAGAGAAAGGAGAAGCAGGGGCAGGCATGGTCTTATGCTGGTGCAGGGGCTCAGCCACAGATGGTGCCTGCCTTCCCACCCCAAGAGACTGCACACACAGAGCCTTTGGTCTGCAGATCAGGAAGTCTAAATTATGTGTAGAATTTGAAAGCCACATTAGGCCAAGGTTTTGACTTGCAAATATCTATTACATCAAGAGGTTTTTGAGTGCAGAGCTAGCAAAGTTGATTCTGCTGTAATTTGATCAAAGAGCCAGGACCCAATTAGTACAATGAAAGACCCAATTAATGGGAGCTGAATGTAAAAACCCCCAACAATCCAAAGTTTTGCTTAGATAAGTGATGAGAAGGAATCTGTTTCAAATAGGTTTTAAACCATTTGGCTAGATTTGGGAGCATTTTATTAATAATATGTCAGGTTGTTTGGTAAATAAAATACTAGTGATTGAGTTTGCAGCTCCAGCATTAGCCTGTAGTCAGCTCCTCCAATTTGTTCAATTTCTATGGACTATTTGACTTGTTAGTTCAACTGGAGATAGACAAGCCAATAAGTTCTTTGAACTGCAGGACTGTTTTTATTCAAATTTGATGGCACATGGTCCTCAGCATTTGATATCTTTGTTTGAAAGAATGGCTTATTTGGAACATTTGAGCATCTGGATTGTAAATTAATGAAAACACCCAGAAAAATAACAAGAAAAGCCAATAGAATGGTGTAGGTCTGCATCCAAATGGCTTTTTCTTAGTTTATGATGCATCCCCGCTTGGTATGAGTTATTACCAATAATAACATTGCTAATATTGTCTGTTTCATCATGGTGGGTGCTGCAGTTGGGCAGTTTGATGTGATTATGAATTCCAAAAATATAATTGGATCATGCCTGTAAACTGATCTGTTAATCTGGCCATGATGAAGTTATGATTAGGGTGTTGACTGGGCCACGTCAGTAAGTCACTGAGCCCCACCCCTTGGTGGGTGGGGAATTGAATATAAAAAGCAAGGCAAAGAACAGAATTGAAGCAGTTTTTTGAGAAGCAGTTTTGATGTTGGAAAGAAGGCCCCGGTAGAAGAGAAGTGAGCCATTCACCTGATCATCTACAGCTGACCCTGTGGAGGAACCAGAAGAGCTAAGCCCGGAGAGAAATGCAGCCCCAGGAAGAGAGGAACCCAAGAAGCCTGAACCCTGGCAAACACCGGCAGCTGTCTTGCTCTAACATGTGGCAATGGATTGTGGTGAGAGAAGAAACTTAATGCTTTATGGCCTGGTGTCTGTGGGCTTCCACCCAAATAAATACCCTTTATAAAGACCAACCCATTTTTGGTATTTCACATTAGCACCCCTTTGGCTGAATAATACAGAATTTGGTAACAAGAGTGGGGTAGTGCTTTTTTAATTACCAAGATGTTGGAACGGTTTTATACATGGGTAAGGGGTATTTTTTGGAGGGATGGTGGAATGCTTGATGGAAAAGGCCTAGATCACTTTGAAGAAACAGTTGTTAATAATATGGACACTAAAGAGACTTTCTATGATGCCTTAGAAGTAAATGATGAAACTATTATTGGAAACTGAAGGAAAGGCAATTCATGTTTTAAAGTTGCAGAGAACTTAGCCAGATTAACTCCTGGTGTTATATGGAAGACAGAATTTGAAAATGGTGAACCTGAGCATTTAGCTGAGGAACTTTCCAAGGGAAACTTGGAGAATGTGGCTTGGCTTCTCTTGCAGCTTATAGCAAATTACTAGATGAGTGAAATACACTAAGGACTGAACTTTTGGGCACAAAGAAAACAGAAACTGATTCTGGAACTTCCAAGTTTCTGGAAATCAAATTCCCAGATGAATGTGCCCTGTTTGAAGACTTAGATAAACCAGGAACTTGTAAATCAGAATTGAAGATGCATTTCTCTTGGAAAGACTTGTGGAAAGTCTTACTGTCTGATGGCTTGGACCCCTGCTTCCTGCATGCTAAACCAACAACGTTTTTGATAGAGCTGTATGAACAAAACCACTGTCAACTTGGACAAAAGAGGACATGGAAAAGAGAGATTGAAGGAGAATCAGCTTTAAGAAGAAAACCATAGAAGCAGAGATCTAGGATTAAGACATCTCCTTGGGCCAAGAAAGGCGCCCCACCCATATGTACAGAGAGGGTGAGTTTTCCCCAGCAGTTGAAGAGGGTGGATTTCCCCACCTGATATTCTGGGAGAGTTTTGCCACTCCAAGGTGCAGGGGTGTGGAGCACATTCCTCAAAGTTTAGGGTGGTGAAGGTCAAGACCCCTTAGGTCTGAGAGGGGTGTACCTGTCCCCCATGGATTAGAGAAGGCCAGATCGTCAACCCATTGCTGTGAGACAGTTGAACCTGTATGCCAAAGGTTAGGGAAGGCCAGGTGGTCAACTCATTGCTCTGAGAGGGTTGAACCTTTATGCCAAGAGTTAGGGGGAGTGTTGTCTTCACCTCACTGTACTAGTGGGGTTAAGACTCTAATCCAAATATTGGGTAAGGTGTGGAAATCACCTCAACACTCTTGGAGGGTGAGTTATGGAGCTTGGTCAATACCCAGATGCTTGATGAGGGTGGAACCAAGAAAATGGCCATTGGGCAAGCCTGTGGAAAGGACGGGTTCCCATGTGGCTTCAAGGAGAAGAAACCATCATCTTAAGAATGACTCTCCGACTTTGAAATCAAATGGAGGATGCCCTGCAGGTTTATTTAACTGTAGAGGATCCATGACTCATCTTTAACATCCCAATTTCTCCTTATGATAATGAAAATGTTTATCCTTTATCTTTCTATTGTGTATTGGAAGTAGTTAAATTGTTTTGTAAATTTCAGTGGTCTACAGCAGACGGGATTTTGCCTGAAGACAAAGTTTATTTCTTTAAACTGATTATGATATGATTTTGTACTTGAATTGTTACTGATTTAAAGTTTTTTGAATATTGTAATATATTTTTGGAATTCATAGGGTGGAGTGTTGCAGTTGGGCAATTTGATGTAATTATGAATTCCAAAAATATAATTGGATCATGCTTGTAAACTGATCTGTTAATCTGGGCATGATTAAGTTATGATTTGGGCGTTGACTGGGCCATGTCAGTAAGGCATTGAGCCCCACCCTTTGGTGGGTGGGGAATTGAATATAAAAAGCAAGGCAAAGAACAGAATTGAAGCAATTTTTTGAGAAGCAGTTTTGATGTTGGAAAGAAGGCCCCAGGAGAAGAGAAGCAAGCCATTCACCTGATCGTCTACAGCTGACCTTGTGGAGGAACCAGAAGAGCTAAGCCCAGAGAGAAATGCAGCCCCAGGAAGAGAGGAACCCCAGAAGCCTGAACCCTGGCAAACACCAGCAGCTGTCGTGCTCTAACACGTGACAATGGACTGTGGAAAGAGAAGAAACTTAACGCTTTATGGCCTGGTATCTGTGGACTTCTACCCCAAATAAATACTCTTTATAAAGACCAACCCATTTTTGGTATTTCACATTAGCACCCCTTTGACTGACTAATACAGTGGGTGTGGGTTTTTGCTCCTGCATTATTTTCTAATGTGATTATCATTTATGAATTGGAGTTTCTAGTTTCCCTTCTTGGTGGAACATACCTTTATATAAGTGGTCCTGAACAATAATTTAAATTTACTGAAGGAGATTCATGGGGAAAGATTAATCATCCATCCCATATATGCTGAAAAATGTGGAACATTCCTATGTGGTGAGAATTTAGATTTAAATGTGTCCTATAAAAAATGGTCCCATAAAAGATTTTTGGAATGTATGATAATCTGTTATTAATGGGCTCCAGGAGAGTATCTGTCTCAACATGTCCTCCAGTCCTGATGGATTGGAGGCAAAATAGAAAATCTATAGTATGAGAAAAGATATTATTGATGTCATCATGTATACAAAATACTCATAAATTTGAAGATGAGAGATTCCCCCATTAAATATAAAAAAGAGCAATGAGGAGGTTTTTAAAAATTAGTATGTGATGTAAGTCTTTCCAAAAGTCTGGAATTAAGAGAAATTAAAGGTTTGGGCAAAAGTAAAACCCAAGCCACAAGAATCAATGGTGTGAATTCTGGGAAGATGGCATTGGAGTAGCTGAAACAGGGTGCAGCTCTCACAAAATAGGGAGAAAGCATTGAAGTCATCCCAAGGAGCTGCTTTGGGGACCTGCAGAACAGGACAGTGCCACACACATCATGAAAGAGAACTGGGGATGGAGAGACTAAGGGGTCAAAGGGAAAACTGATTTGTTGACCTCACACCTGGGAATGGCACCCTTGCCCCACACTCAAGGTGAACAACCTCCATAAAACCTGCCGCTAAACACCCAACAGAGAGGGGAAAGGACATATTCCTCCCAGGGAATGGGGAGGGTACCACAGAGGCCTGACCATGGTTTCTGTTCAGGGAATTTAACCATTATAACCTGGGTTTGAATCTATTATCTCAGAGGTCAATGGAAATTGAAGGATTAATCAGAGTGGAAAGGTTTGCCAAAAAGCATCATCTGATGGCCAGCCAGAAAAGTGAAGAAAGACAAGCCTTGTCTCCCTTGTTTCTTTCCCAGTCACTGTAGTTTTATTCTATGCCCCATTAGTGGCTCCCTGCCCCTCTTTTGATAACTTAAACAGGGAAAACTTAAAGTTTTAGAAAAAAATTGAACCAGAAATTCAAGAAGAGCTGTGAAATAAACCACTAGGACCCCCTGATGGACCAAGAAGGCTGCCAGAAGAACCCTATGAGAACTTAGCCATGAGAACCCCATTTGGAATGAGATGTCATTCAGGGTCAAAGGAAAGTCCCAGATACCCTCAAGGGGCCTCAACATTGGGCCCACTGGTGAACTGATGGGTGGGGTAATCAATCAGAAAAGTAAACAGCTGGGGGCCATTCTCCAAACATTAGCAAGGGGAGGAATAACTAACAGCTTGGAAGGTAACCCCACAAGCCAAATCTCTCTCTCTGCCTGAAGGAGCCCACACCTACATCTTGCGGTGCTTAATTTGATATTTTCTCCCATTTCTGTTCTCTTTTCCCATTTTCTCAATAAACTACTCACCTAATTAACCAGCATGTTCTTAAATTCTTTTACATAGCATAGTCAAGAACTTAGAGGAATCCATCATCCCCCGACTGCCCCTGACTTCATGCCTAGGCATATTGCAAGTCCAAGTGATTTTCATACATGATTGTTGTAAAAGTTGTCATCGGCCTATTTTACTGAAAGTGCGGTGGATGCACTTTTAGCCTAATGCTTGGGAAATAGCTGTGCACTGGGATGTGTGTGTGTGAGTGAAATCTGTGGGTGTCATGGGTTGTGGAAGCAGAACTTGCATGCAGCATTCAATAAATGCAGGTCATATCCAGTCATAGCCCTGATGACTGTCTCATTTGGAGTGATCTTTCTCACAGTGTTTTTTGTTCTAATGATACTTCAATTTGCCAGACATGAGCTCTACTCTCTTTCCAGTTTACTTGCAGAAGACTATGCTTCATTGCAATGAGAAAATGAAAACAAAACAATAAATGAAACTATCTAAAATAATAGTGTAGAACAAAGATTACAGCTTAATATGAGATAAAGTATATTTGTCCATTACCAAACTTTGGAGATCCCCATATATGCCCATAAATTACCTAATTTAGCATTTAAAAAGCTATTTTATTTTTAGCTTTTCTTTGTTCATTCCCCAATAGTGGAGCATTTGGGTTGCTTCTAGTTCATGGTGATTAAAGCTGCTATAAGCAGTCATTTACATATTTTCACTTGGGTAAATAGCTAGGAGTAGAATTTCTGCATTGTATGCTAAGTATGTTGAACTTTAAAGAAATAACTAACTGTGTTCCAAAGTAGCTGCAATATTTTAAATTCCCATCAGTAATGGATTAGTGTTCCATTGCTTTCCCTACTTTTGAGTCATTATCAAAACTTGAGCCGCTCTAATAGTTGTATAGTGGTACCTCATTGTGGTTTTGATTTTCATTTCCCTGATAACCAATGATGTTGAGCATATTTTGATGTGCTTACTGCCATCCATGTATCTTCTTTGATTCAGTACTTGTTCAGGTCCTTTAAATTTCTTTTTAATATTATTATGTTTCCAGAGCACTTTATATGTTCTGGACACAATCCTTTAACAGGTATGTTATTTACAAATATTTTCTCCTAGTCTGTGATTTGTCTTTTTAGTCTCTCAACAATGTTGAGAAGAGAAAGAAGAGAAGTTCTTCATTTTGAGGTCCAATTTGTTGATTTTTCCCTTCATGGATTGGACTTTTGGTGCCATGTATTCTGGAGTATAAATCAGCAATGAAAGGGAACAAACAACTGATACACCATGATGTGGATGAGCCTCAAGGTCACTAAGCTGAGTGAATGAAGCCAGAATAAAAAAGCTACACACTGTGCAATTCCATTTATATGATCTTCTGGAACATGCAGAATTAAAGGGAGAGAAAATAGATAACTTGTTAGCAGCTGGGGGTGGGGGAGGTGTTGACTACAAAAGGGGAAAGGTTTTTCCAGTAATGTGACTCTCCTGTAGCTTGGTTGTGGTGTTGGTTACACAACCATAGGTATTTGTTAAAACTTGCAGAACTCTCCACTAAAACAGGTGGATTTTACCATATGCAGAAGATGCCTTAATTTTTTAGAAAAGCAAGTTTTTACCTTGTTGATCTCCTATTGCATTTTAATTTCTTCCAGAAGGAGTTCTAAAAAGCATCCAAGACAGAGTGAAAAGAAGAGTTTAAGAATGGAATCATACAATCTTATCTTACAGTTGATAATACAGACTAGAAGCATTTTTCAAGAGTAGGATAGAATCATGTGCTCCAGGATGAGTGGGATGGTGGGACATCAGGTGCCCATTGCTGTTTCCTAAAGTCCTTTCCTCTATCTCCTGGGCACAGTGTCAGATGATCATTTCAATCTCCCTTGCAACGACAAAATCCTGCAAACATTATGTATGTGATTTCCAAGCCTTTCTCATCAAAACCTCTTGCTTTTTTTCACTCTTTTCCTTCTACCCAAATTTGGGTGGATGCAGAAGACCCAGCAAGAGCTATCAAGGTCCTAGGGGATGGTGGAGCCACAAGGTGGAAGGAACTCATCAAGGGGATGGTGGTACAAGTAAGAAATGCACTTTTATTTTGTTTCACCAACTGAGATTTATGACTTGTTTGTTACAGTACTTTGTGGTAATTATCCTAATCCAAACAGTTTAATTATATTTCCTTGCCTGCTTGGGCATATTAAAATGTTGCGATTCTTTGTAAGAAGAATAATGAGATGATAAACCCATGAGGATGGAGAGTTCTTCAGAAATTTTTGTATGGGGTATTTTTGGTTGGAATATTTGACGGTTTTTGACCTATGACTTTTAGGAACAGATTTGCACTATTATTTTGGCTGCATTGTTAAAAGTTGCTTGATTAATTTATTCATTAATGGGGAGAAGTGTTAGAAATATTGCAATATGATGGTAGATATTTTTTATCTTCTTGTATTTCTATTATTTTTGCATTAAACTGATTGAGCTGATAGTTGAATATAATTTTGGAATTTTTAACTCTTCCATGTATATAGAACTTTTTATCATTTTGAATTGGTCTTTTTCTATTAATGCTCCT
>JAQZBX010090573.1:0-12517 GCA_029593785.1 Cabassous unicinctus
AATGTACTTCTCTTCTCAAGAAGATTGTATGCCTTTTGGGAGCTTGAACTTTAGATGAGAAATGATTTTTTAATAAATGTTTCAGTGCTTATCCTTTCACTGAAGGCTCACCTTCAGATTAGTCTCTGCAGTGGACCCTGAATATTCTCCAAAACCTCCATTAATTCCAAATTAGAAAATTCCTCTACAGAACCTAATTTGGTCATGTCCCTATTTTTGAAAGAGAAGAATTATGCTCCCAGCTTAGGAAGCGGTTGGAAGCACAAAGTGAGAACATGTAATCAAATCAGAACAAGGATGCACTGAAAGGAAGCGCGGGTCCACAGGTAAAGGTGTAGGCATGATCAGTTGCGAGTCTTCTCTGGCTGATTACAGACTCCTCATTTACTAGCTGTGCGACTTTGGACAGGTTGCTTAGCTCCTCTGGGCCTTAGTTTCCTCATCTATGGAAAGAGGACAATGACAGTCACTACTTCACCAAGTTGTTGTGACGCTACAATGAGAGAATGAAGAGAGTGCTTAGCACAGACGTGGATTCTCACCGGGTAAGGACCTGAAGCCTCAACACAAATGATTCAAATCAATGCCAAAAAGGGAAGAAACAAAACCAAAAAGATAAACCACTATATGACACGGCCTATTGAGTTCATTGGTGAACTGGCAAATGGCGAAACCCTACATTCACTAATTCATTCATTTCAACAGCTAGTATGTGCCAGGCTCAGTTCTAGGCTCTGAGGATTCATCAAGGAACAAACAAATCCCCTTTCCCCGCCTCATGGAGTTTCCATTCGGTTGACAGCCAAATCCACAAAGATCTACCATAGCACCATTCTGCTTAAGCCCTCATGCTCAAAACACCTCTTTTGAAACAAAATTCCAAGCAAATTAAAAGTCACTCATAAAAAGAGGCCCTGCTACTTTGTGATCAGTCATTATTCTTGACTAATATTAAAAACAGTATTACACAGCATGGTCAGCCCTCTCATTTATCAGCAACTGTGCCTATGAATTAATTGACTTCCAAAAAACAAAATCAGTGCATCAAAGGTCAAAACTTTCCAGCCCTGACCACATTTGAAAAGAAGGCACCAGGCATTTTGAGGAAGATATTTCCAAAAAAAAGTTCTGAAATTCTGAGGAATACAGCATAATAGCAACCCACAAACTGAAAAGGTGACCTCTTTCAAGGATTCATTTGCAAAAAAGTTTCTCTGTATTTGCTCTTTTAAAAAAGTACATTGTACTTTGGAGTCAAATAAGACTTTTTGTGTAAGTATACTGCCCAGCAAAACCAATGGAGTGCAAGCATAAAATGAGTTATTTATTGGATTGAACTAAGAGCCTAAAACAAATGGGATGAATAGATGTGTGAGTTGGGTTATAAGTCTTCCATTCTAAGACACAAATGAAAATCTCCTTAAGGATACAGCTCTACCTGTAATTTATTTCTACATTATTCTTGTGTGTAATATTATTCTTGGCATGTTAATGTATTGTCAAAGAATTCCAATTTAGTGACATGACAAAAGTTGTATTTCATTTTAGAATGTAAAAAGTGTGAAAATCAACTGAATTATATATCAATGACATGCAATAAGGATAACCAATATATTCTGGATAATGTCACTTCTCTGGAATGATTAGCAGCCTAGAGCTATCATATTAATTATTAGAGTTTTATTCTTACTATTATAATCAGTTGGATTTGCTGAAGGGAGATATAAAAGCATTTTTTCCCCAAAAGAAAGAGTGATTTGCTAGAATCCACATAATTCAGATGATTAATTTCTGTTCTTGGCACTTGACTAAACCCATGAGTTTATGCTGGCAAATAAAATAAGTGCTGAAAGTTGAAGTCACTCTTTGATGTAGTAAATAAACCAACAGAAAATTTCAGCCTCAATTACACTCTTTAAATTTATGACATATCCAGTATTGTAACAAGATGGTGACAAATAGTGGTTTCTTACTGAAAATACACAATACATTCTGTGAGTGTGCTTCAAAAATCAATGGGCCACTTACAAATAAACAAAAGTGTATTGACATCTTTATGTCTTTCTTTTTGCATTCGCTTATTCGTTCATTTTAGCAACCACATATGGAGTGCCAGGACTGAATAGGAATCTGTATATTGTACTGTTTTAAGCAATATAGGGGATGCAGAGATAATTAAAATATAGCCTCAGACCCGGAAGAGCATAGATTCTAGTAGAGAGCTGCCATATACAGTTGTATAGGTTGTTTACTGCATAAGGGTATCCAACCAAAGGGGAACATGGAGTCTAAAATGCAGCCTGAACTTCTCTCGCCAAGGTCAGGGCCCCAACACAGGGCTGCAATAACCCAGATGAACCATTTAATCTAGAGATCATTTAATGTTGACAAGAGCTACATAAATAATAATGTTAGTCGTAGAGTGGCAGTAGTAGTAAGAGCTAATATTTTTTGAGTGTTTACTCTGTTCTAGGCATGGTTCAGGTGCTTTACAGATATTTACTTATTTAATGCACACAACAACCTGATGAAGTGGGTACTATTACTATCTGCATTTTGTATGTGAGTAAATAATGCACAGAGAAATTGACCTGACAAAAGTCAAACAGTTAATAATGGTGAACAGTCTGTGCCCTGAAAAGTAAGACAAGTGTCATCAGAAAGCAGAAGCGACATATAGGAAATACCATCAAAATGCTTGTGAGAGTTCAAAGCATGAAGAAAGTGCTACGTGAATAGGGACTTGAAGGGTGTGCAAAATTGTAACAGCAGGAAGGATTCGGGGCAGCTGGATGACCTTCCCTGAAGAGCCATATTGAAAAGCCAAGTGGTAGCTTCAGAGCAGAACGCCATGTGATGGACGCTCAGGTTTAGGAAGATTGATTCCCCTGCTATATAATGAAGGCTGGGTGGGTTAGGCAGGGGAGGGGACAGAAGAGCAAGGTAGAAGAGTGGAGATAGTCCTTATGCCCATTTACTACGCCATTTACTAGCACTTGTCCATTTTTACAAGACAGTTTTCTTATTTAATTCAATAAATTCTCTTTATTCAAAGCAAAACATCCATGAATAGTTGCTGCTTTTATGATGGCTCAAGTTTCCATGTGCAACACAAAACAGATATATATTCAACTGGTGATCCATTTCACGGATTGCCAGATTTTCATGGTAGCCAGTAAATCAAATTATTTTCTTCAGTTGTCTTAACATCTAACAAAAATAAACAGGATGGGTGTTATACTCAAATAATTTGGTCAATACAATTTAAATGACCAAACAGGCCATTTTTGCTAACTTATTTTTTCCCTCTTTTGGTATTGATATGACCTTTTTAAATTTGAATTTTATATTCCAACAGCATACAACAAAGCCTTCTGTACCAACTAGGGCTCTCAGCACAAGATCAAGGATATAGTAAGAGACTTTTTATTGACTCTGTGAGTGGGAGAGGAAATTATGGTTGAATTATAATAATCTTAGAATCACAAAGGGCCAAAGCAGTTGTTCTAGCTCCTCTTTCCTGGGAGGGATCCCTGCTGAAGCTTCTCTGAGTAAAGATTCCCGTTCATCTCTGCTTAAATACTTCCATGACATAAAGCTTATGCTTATCTTTGATGGGTCAGTTGTTCAGGCCTGTATAAACCTCACTGACACAGGCAACAGAAAGAAATGGGAAGTAATTGGAATCCAGGGACCTGGATCCAAAGAAACTCATGTAGGAGGAGCCTCCAAAGGGTCAAATTCAGGTCCAAAGAGTTGTGGAGAACTAAGTCTTAATTTGTGACAACATCAAACTCTCAATAGAAGCAGCAGGGAATCATAGGAAGGTACCAGAGTTGAAGTCAGGTAAGCAAGCCACGTTCGAGCTCCTGATGATTTAGAACAAGATTCTGTGGGATTGAGAAATAGGGTACAGATCCCTAGGGAAGGGAGTGGCAAGAGCTCATAGAGGATTTCAGGGTTACGGTGAATGATGCTGGTCCCACTGGGGAACTGAACTGGTCCCACTGGGGAACTGAAACGATGAGCCGGAAAGAGAGAGAAGTAATTGTAGTTTCTGGGTCAATAAAATGTGTGGGAAGTTGTAACTCCACAGGCAGGCAGATGCCAATATTCAACCCACGCCAAATAGAAAGGAAGTCTACAACAGCAAAATGAATTCCCAACCAAGTGAGTGGGTGATTCTGAGGCTACCAACAAACCATCTCCCTTGGTCTGGACTGGTAGTAGGGAGGAAAAGACCACCACCCAAAAACAGTGAAAACATTCTCTACTCATGCACGTAGAGAAAGGCAGGGATAGATAGCAGGATTTACCAACGGTGACAGCAGGCAGAGGGCTTGAAAGTTAATGTTATTTTCTTGGTGTGCAAAAATGTGTATTTCTTTCTCTGTATTTACCAAATGTTCTACAATGAACAGTATTAATTCCATTAAAAATGTGTTAATTCATCTAATTGGAAAGACTCAAAAAGGAACACAGTTCTGTTTTTCT
Source organism: Cabassous unicinctus (assembly GCA_029593785.1). Taxonomy (NCBI): domain Eukaryota; kingdom Metazoa; phylum Chordata; class Mammalia; order Cingulata; family Chlamyphoridae; genus Cabassous; species Cabassous unicinctus. The sequence goes on from JAQZBX010090573.1 coordinate 4,495, forward strand.
TATTGCTAAGGGGTGAGTCACAGAAGGAGACTATATTAGGTTCAAGAAAATACACCCATGGTTTCACCTTCCTTGGAGACTCTACCCTGTTTCTAGACTTCTTCCAGATCAGGCCCAGGACGTGCAGGATTCATTCAGCCTAGCTAAGCAAAGGAGAGGCAAAAGGAGAGGGAAAGAGTAAAAGGAAACGGATAAAGATTTTTCCATATTCTGTCCAAGCAAATGGACAAAAGTGATTTAAAAGATGGTTTAAGTTTTCTTAAAAAGGAGAAGATGCAAAGCTAACTGAATAATTAATACTCCATGATGAATAACTGGGTCCTGGGAAATAAACGCAAGGAATGCTCGAGCAGGCACTTGGCTGACCCAGTCTGAAGGTGGTAAAGCTCTGGAGGGTTCCGAACAAGACAGATTTTAAGGTCATAGAAACAACCGATTATATAGCAACCAACGCATTTAACTCATAGAAGAAAGAGAATTAGCCAAACCTACGGGGATTTGAAGTCCTGGTTTCTGTATGTGTAGCTATTTTAAAGCTTCATGCTCAGTGCATGAAGTCATTTTCCTTTTCAGTTGGTGAGACCCTGAAGGCTTTCTGTGGGGTTTGTAAGACAACATCCAAGCATTACATAAAACAAGCAGCCTCATCAAGCTCTTTCTAACAATGTCTTTCCAAAGGGCAGCTTTTCTCTGGGCTTTGAGAACAATGATGCTCCTTGGATAGTGGGAGGGAAAAGTTACAGTAGATTTAGAGGCAGTAATTTGCATCAGGTGATTAAAGCATGCCATCATCTGTATTAAAGGGTGGCTCCAGCAGCTACCTCACACAGGTGGCCAAAGAATCCTGAATTTGTTTAAAACAAGCTTAAAATTTAATTGATTTTCAGAATGAAAAGAAAGGCTTTGTTGGCAAAAAAAATCTTTAGAAGATAAGTCTCTAAAAGAACTTTTCTCACAAGCAAGTGCTAATGAGTGAAATGCCTCCACACTGGAGTTCATTTCATTAACGAGCCCTGCGTGGAAATTAACACATACTGTCACTATCGGTGAACTATTTCTCATTATGTTTGTTTCAAGCTTCAGTAAGAATATATCTCAAAACTGATTCTTTTTCAATATGTAGCAAAGCCTTAAAAATTGCGTATGCTTCAACCCAACAATTCTTTCAAAAGAATTAATGCTATGTTTAAAGATTTCACTGTGAGGATTTCAGGGCGATGTTATTAAAACCACCAAACCGAAAACAACTTAAATATCCAACAACAGACGATGGCTGAATAAATTTTGGTATATCCAAGCAATAGCAAGCTCTGCTGCCATTAAAAGTTATGTTCTAAAGTTACATTTATTGATATAGAAAGATTTTATGATGATACTGCATGATCGCTAACCCATTTTTTGGAGAGTGCGTGGCGGTACACTGAAGAGTGTCTGGAAGCATAGAAATCAAAATGGGAAAAGTGGCTTCAATACGTCATGTGAGCATGGATGATTTTACCTTGTTTTTACTTGTGTATATTACATTTCTCTACAAACAACATGAATTGCTTGTGATTTTTTTTTAACCTGATGGCTGTGATATTCATAATTCCCTTGAACATGGCTGAAACTTTATCTAGACATCCCAGCAAATAAGGTTTACCAGACTACATTTAAGAGTTACATACACAGCAAAAGCCAGAGTATAATTAATGAGAAATCTGACTCTGTTAAAGTCTGGTGAAATATTCATAAGCTGTAATCAACCAATCAATCAGGCCGTAAAATATTAAGGTATTTTCTTCAACCAAAGAAGACATAATAAATATATAAATATAATATATATGAATTATACTACAAATTTAGAAGTACTAGTATCTCCATTTCACAGATGAGGAAAACAAAGACTTCGAGGGATTATATGATCTGTACAAGGTCCACACACCTAGCAGAGCTCTGGTCTCCCTGACACTGGAGCTGAAACACTTGGCAACCAAGCCACACTGTTTTTAAATAAAATCCACACAGGCATACATATGTAAATAAAACAAACTTTAAGACATGGGGACAGAAACATCCATGCAAAGGCTATAGGTCTTCTAGATCTGCCACATGTTCACGTCCCTTTCACAAAACGAGGAAGACATTTTCTAATTCCTAAGGAGTATCCATTTGAAGCACCTCAAAACTTGTTTCCCTAGAAAGTCAAATTCAGAATCAGCAAGTAAAAATATGATATTCCTCCCGTCCTGAACAGCAATCTCATGCATTTATATATTCTACATTTAGCAAGGATAACCTAAACTAATCTTCCATCTTGCCACCCTGAACACCACCTCTTAAAAATCCTCCTCGGTGATCTCTGGCATCTAACAACAGAATCATTAACCAGCTGATGAATCAAGCCTGAAGCTGGGAACTTATTCAAAATTTACCCCTTGCACACATCCTCTAAATCTTATTGTTCTCTACATCCAGTGGCGTTTTTTCTCCTCCAAAATAGCTATCAAGTTTATCCCGAGTTGCCACCGTTCAGGTCGTCCTCCTCTTTGGCCTGCTTCCTTGTTAGTTTCCCTGCCTTCAGTCTTATTCCTTGCTCCAGCTCTTCCCCCCATCTCTACCTAGTGATCTATGTAGGAAAATGGAAATGGCCGAATGAATGATGCTCTACCACCTGGAGAATAAAATCCAAACTCAGTATCCAAACACAGTGGCTTAGGACACATGTGCTTCCTTGGCACTCCCACTGTCCCACCAAACCTATGGAGCAGCACACCCTGTCACTTCTCACCTCCTCAACAGATAGACACACACACACCAACCCCACAGTGTGTTCTGCTTCTGTCTACAGCGAGAGCACTTGTTTATCCACAAGACTCTAAGCTTGAAGGTCACGTCATATTCATTTTTGCCTCCCCATTGTCTGGTCACAGCAGATGCTCAAGAAATGTTTATTGTCGAAGCTCATTACTTTTCAAAACTCCTTCCTTCACATCTCCTCTCCCACAGGACTCTGCATTCCCTCACCTGAGCTTACTTTATTTATCACCCATTATAAAACATTTTTACAGGTCTGCCCACCCCCTCAGACTGTGAACAGTTTGGCAATGGAACAGTGTGGAAAGGCAGGGAGAGCTCAGAATATACTCATGTGAACAGAAAGAGGCACGGTATGTCCAGGGATTTCAATTCTAAATAAGGGAGTGGGGTGGGGGAGAAGGTAGTTTACTGGAACGTCAGTGATTGCGATCCAGGAGCAAGTTTGATTTCAATTCAGAAGCCTTTAGTTTAGGAGTAAGCTTGGGTATATAGGATACAGTTCCTCAAAGCTTCCATGAAATATGCAGATGGGAATTTGCCTTAGCTGCCCACAGTCTTTTATGGGCATACCCTCATTTTAGCACCACTAAGAAGATGAGACCCAAAAATTCCAGACGTCAGATGCTAGTCACTTTATTAACCTGAGCCGTAGTTTCCTCATCTGTAAAATGAGAAGCATGGAAGAACTAAAAAGGTCCTTGAATATTCTCAGACTCCAAGAGAAATGTTCCACTTTGCTGAGCCACAGTACGGAACAGGGTTTCCCTGTCTCAGGTAGCGACAGAAAGCACTAGTCCATCTTGTCATAAAGCTGAGGAGGAAGACAAATAACCATCCAAGATGTGTCCACTGTTTATCTGACTATAAAGAAATCTTTTGAAAGGAAACCACTCAGCCTGGGCAAACACATTGTGTTTCATATGTGAAACATTTGTGCATAGAAAATGGGTTTGCATGTAATGTTACCTGACCACCTTTATTAATTATGGTTGTGTTGCAAGAAAATCTGACCCAATATGGCTTGGGATAAAAAAGAAAAAGGAATTTTTGTGGTTAACATAACTTAATTCAGGAATGTAACTGGCTTTAGGAGCTTAAAGGTAGAGCCATTCCCTCCCACCCCAGCCACAGGGCTGCTTTACAATGGAGAGAGGTGGAAAGGATGTGCAGCTCCTGGGAGGGAAGGAGCTCGTAGCTCCATCTGCAATGATGTAACCCCCCTTCCCCCCTTCTCCCTTATGATATGAATGAGCTCCCTTCCAAATGCTTTCATTGCCATTTCTTTCTCTTTGTTTTCTGTACACATTTGCAAATAAATACTCTGCGTCAGCTTGGGAGCACATGTCCAATACTTAGATTATTAAAAGTTCGCCTTTCTTTTTAGATGGACTTTCCTTCTAAATCTCCTTAGATTTATTGTACGGCATTTGAGAAATCAAAAGTTCTCATTTGGTTAGGCTGTCCTACTGTTAAAATGAGATGATGATCTGTCTTTTGTAAAGTTGGGTCTATGCTAAAAGTAACCTCCCAATTATTTAATCAAGTACAAGGAAAATGCATCAATCCTTCCTGCTGTGGTACAGAATCAAAATAAGAATAATTTCCTCAGTAAATACCCTCTATGACAGGCCTTCAGCTTTAATAATTACAAAGTCATATTTTACTCTTTGGAAGGCCATTCAAAATTAGACAAAGGCCACCCATTGGCAGACGAGTGTTTGACAAACCTTGGGAGTAAATACAGGGAACCGTTTACATAAGGATATAATCAGGCACTTCACATACTTTCCTTTCCTTGTAAGAATAGTAGTCAGACCCCATATTGTTATTTAACTGGGGAGAGGTTTCCTTCTAGGTCATACCTGGGGGAAGTATGGTATAGAGTTACCAAGGGTGGAGGTTGGAGCCAGTCTATCTGACCAGTCTATATTTGGGGCCTCAGCTTCCTCATCTGTAAAATGGGGATAAGTAAAAACAGTAGAGCTCTTTGATTGCCATCATTAATGCGTTGCTAGAAGCTAAAATTCTGCTTGTCAAAAGTTTGCAATTTCTTCCAAAATTTATTTTCCCTTAATGCCTACTGGAGGAACATACAATATTGATTTTATGATGCTAAAATGTACACTTTGAATTAAGGAAAAAAATAATAATAAGGAAGTTAATAGCTGGGATTGTTTAAAGAACTTCTCCACCTTTTCTATGCTGCAGAATCCCAGTCCTAGAAAAGACGTGTCCTACTTTATGTGAAATATGAAATAGTTAAAACAGGATACAAAATATTCTACTAACTTACAATCTTAGAGTTGTATGCTTAGTCAAGAAGTTTGCTACTGAGATTAGTATCACTCCCTGGTGGCACTTGGCAATAGGAGGGGAAGCTTTAGCTTGTCACAATGACTACGGAATGCTATAGGCATTTAGAGCCCAGGGATTCCTAGGGACGCTAAATGCCTTGTAGTGCACAGATACAGGGCAGATCCACATGCTTGGTAGAATCTTGCTCAGTGAAGAACTATTTTTGTTTCCTAAGCTGTGTAAAGCAAATACCATGAAATGGTTCGGCTTGAACAACAGGAATTTATTAGCTTACAGTTTTGAGGCAAAAAAATGTTCAAATCAAGGCATCATCAAGGCAAAATTTTCTTCCCAAAAACCAGCTGTCGGCAGGCAATCCTTGGCTCCTCTGCCACATGGCAAGTCACATGGTATCTGCTGGTCTCCCCCTTTTCGCTTCCGTGGCTTTCTCCCTGTCTATATTCATTCCATGTATAAGGAACTCCAGTAACAGGATTAAGACCCATCTCGTGAATGATGGGAGTTACACCTTAACCGAGGTAGGCTCATCAAAAGGTCCTGTTTAAATGGGTTTACACCCACAGGAATGGATCAGACTTCAGCACATGCTGTTCTGGGGTAAATACAGCTTCAAACCACCACAAGAATCATTCTGCCCTTTTCAGAAACACAGGGCTTCAAATTTCTTCCTTCAGGGAGACTGTTAGAAGCCCAGGGTCATCCAGCCTACCTGAGCGTGTCCAAACAATGTGGCGCTCACAGCCTCAAGTCAGCGCTTCACTCTTGGCTAGCTCAAGATGTTAGAAAGACCTTCCTTATATCAAGGCAATATCTGCCCTCTGGTCTTTGTTCTGCCTGCTGAATAATCTAAGTGAAGAATGAAACTTGCTAATCCTCAAAACCAATATAAAATATTGACAAATTCTGGTATCAAAGTTGCTGCTCTAATATCAAATGTTTCTACACCCCAGAAAAATCCTTCATTTCTTGTTTTCTTTGTTTGTAGTCCTCTATGTGTCTCTTTCTCTAGGTAGTTCTCTCTCTAAATAAAAAAGGAAAGCAAAGCATCACAGCTCAGTAGGGCTACATCCACATTCACTCTGCAGTGAAATACAGCGGTGCCTAATAGGATACTAAATATTTTCTCAACTAGATCCTCATTAACAGCCAGACTCCTGATTAATGAGTAGCTCAACCAATCCTCTGAACTAACTCTGGTTTTAAAGGTCTCATTAGCTTTAACTTGAATGTTCAAGAGCCACAGAAGTAATGAGAAATTTCAATAATGTTATCATGGATGAGAGCAATATGGCGTCTTTGTTTTTCACTATAAAGGCAGTGGAGGCTGGGAATAGACCAAATCAAAGTCAAAGAACATGTCTACCATGTTGGGTTTGAAGATGATTTTACATGATTTCAAAAGCAACTAAACAAGGTCCCAGAGCCAGTCTCATTGTTTTGGTTGTTTGAAGCCCAGCAAATATGCAGGAAAGGACACAAATACTAAGTGTAGTGTCCAGAACCAATCTGAATTCTTTCAAACTTACAATGACAAACTACTTTTTTGAGCATTAAATTTTACAATGTAAGCTAAGTAGAAAATAGAAAGCTATTCCAATTCATATTATATAGACAGGGGAGAACAGAGAAAGAAAGAGCTAAAATATCACTTGGCTATTTATTAAAAACTCAAAATAAAATAATATTAAAAATTTCTACTGTTTACTGAGCACTTAATAGGTCCCAGTTCCTAGGTAAGATAAACATTGTTATACTTAATCCTAAGAGCACCCACGGGTTAGGTATCTATATTCATATATTACAGAAGAGAAAATCAAGGTACCTAGCCGATAGTCAGAGTTAGTGAGTGGAAAAATTGAGATTTAAATGCAGTCCCTATTCCAAATCTCTAGCACTTAATCACTATCTTCAATTAACAAATTGAATTCAAGAAACTATTTTTAAAAATTCTTCACACATCTACTAGGGTTTACTTGGGAAACACAGAGGATTTATGGTTTACTCTCATAAATATCTACCAATATTAGATCATATAAATATAACAGATCAAAAAAGTTACATAACCAAGAGATGTTTGACATCATTTAACAAACTTCAACATTTCTTCTCCCTTGGAAATGTTTAACAATTAGAAATATGAAATTTAATACAGAAAAGATATCAGTTATCAGACTTACATTATGCCCACTAAAATTGGACATAAAATAAGGGTGCTCACAACCAACACTATTATTTATTACTGGTCTGAAAATTCTGACCAATGTTGTAAAACAAAAATAATAAGAGGACTAATGTTGGGGAAGAAGGAAAAATATATATATAATTGTTTGCAGACAAAATTATTTGTTCTCTAGGAAACTCGGGAGAATGAACTGAAACACTATTAGTATTCACAAGCCAGTTCAATAAGGAGATTAGATGTAAGATAAACATACAAAAATCAATAGCTTTCCTGTAGATCAGTGATAGCCAGCTAGAGGATATAATGGAAAATATTGGAAAAACTCAATTTGTTTGTTTTTCAACCATTATCTGTAGTAGAAGTCAACGATCCTTTTTTGGGGGAGGGGTTCTTTTTAGAATATTTATTTTCTAAAGTTGCAATAATAGTTGTGATTTTTGTAAGGTCAGATATTACTGTTTCTTCAGTAAATGACTTTCTGTTTCTCTACGAGAAAAGGAAAGATCTAACTATGCGCTTCTTAAAAAGTTTAAGTACAATTGCTAAAATTATCGTGTAGGATTCTCACCCTATCCATAACCTATTTGCAAACTACCGAAATAGTTAACAGCTACAAAATTTGTGCAAGAGGATACCAGAGGGAAGTGGGTGTGGCTCAGTGGATAGAGCCCCCGTTTACCATATGGGAGGCCTGGGTTCGCGTCCTGAGGCCTCCTTGTGAGGGCA